>CAUYPK010095699.1:0-47293 GCA_963574355.1 Loris lydekkerianus | reverse complement strand
ATCTAGGTAGAGGCAGTTTCAGGCCGGGCCTTGCTGAGTCATTGCTACGCAGAAGTAGCCCTTTTCACATCACAGAGAAGTGATTTCATTGATTTTTAAAAAATTGCTCTGGCAAACAGACTACTAAAGAATAAGGCCGAGGTTGAATTTTGCATTTTTAGGACAAGGGTCTAGTCACCTTCAGAAAACTTCTACCAGTGCCCTGGGGAATGTGATACTAAGAGCCTGTATTTGTCATGTGTGGCTGACAGCTATCTGAAAACAATTTCCAAATGACATTCTGCATCCCTGAGCTTGATTTGGATACCTAAACATCTGTTGTTCTATTAGCACTGTTACCAAATAGTTTTAAGTGAGTCTTTAAATAGTTGAAAGCTTCTCTATTCCTGAGAAACCTGACAAGGCATTGATGATGATCTTAATTCTTCTTCTTCTTTTTTTTTTTAAGCATCAGACAGAGTCTCATTTTGTTGCCCTCGGTAGAGTGCTGTGGCGTCAGAGCTCACAGCAACCTCCAGCTCTTGGGCTTAGGCAATTCTCTTGCCTCAGCCTCCCAAGTAGCTGGGACTACAGGTGCCTGCCACAACGCCCGGCTATTTTTTCTTGCAGTTTGGCCAGGGCCAGGGCCAGGTTTGAACCCGCCACCTTCCATATATGGGGCAGGCGCCCTGCCCACTGAGCCACAGGCGCCACCCACTCCCCTCCCCCCACCCCACCTCCCACCCCGCATCTCAATTCTTTTTTACCAGGATAAATTTGACAGGGCTTGATCAATGTGTAATACAGACATCTTAATATATGGTTTTAAAATCTGGTATTTCGAAGAGATATTTAAAATAATGGTTTTTGTTCCTTTGAAGTATAGAATTTTTTTAAAGTCTTATTAAGACGGCGACTGAAGAGATTTTTATCATTAACAGGTTTCTGTTACATCTAAGTATCTAGATGTTAATATAGAAAACAGATTTTTAAGAATTTATTTCTTTTCTCTTAGTACAAAGCAATGAATATTCATTTAGTATATGTAAATGAGGTTTTCTCCCTTCACTTTTTTGATTTAATACATTTCCAAATTGTTAAAACCACAAAGTTACCATTTAAAAATAGTTCAGCAGGCCAAGCTCGGGTAGCACAGTGATTACAGTACCAGCCACAAACACCATGGTTGGCGGGTTCGAACCTGGCCCGAGCCAGCTAAACAATGACACCGGCAACAAAAAAATAGCTGAGCATTGTGACGGGGCCTGTAGTATCAGCTACTCAGGAGGCTGAGGCAAGAGAATCGCCTGAGCCCAAGAATTTGAGGTTGCTGTGAGCTGTGACCCCACAGCACTCTACCCAGGGAGACAGAGAGAGACTCTGTCTCAAACTAAATAAATAGATAAATAAATAAATAAATAAAATAAGAATAGCTCAGCAGTAATGATAAGTACACATTTATATGTAACTACTGAATGTTGAAACGTGGTAAGTTATTGGTATCCTGGATGCATTGGTTGTAGAGTTCTGAGTATTGGATTGATGATACCAACACTACAGCATAATATAATACAAGTTCTAAAATTAGGGCAAGTTAAGACTCAGGATAAGTCTTTAGCGTCCTCAGTGAAACAGATAGCCAAAGTAAAGTTCAGAGAAGTTAAAAGACTTGTCTACGTGTGCAGAGTTACTAAGTGTGACAGGATTTATATTCCATCACTCTAAGTCCAGTGCTTTCATTGCTCATACATGTTGCTTTTTATATTGATGTTCTTAATGTAATGTGTATGGACAATAGTGCTTTAAAACTAAAAGTCCTTATATTTTCTATATTTATAGCAATGGGTCTCAGGTTTTAACTATGCGCATAAGAATTCCATCAGACACTTACTTAAAACATTTTTTTTTTTTTTTTTTTTTTTTTTTTAGTTCTATCTCCAGCAGGTCTTTGGAAGTATCTGTGATAGAATTTGGATTGGAATTTTTTTACTGAGATTCTGGTGACTGATTTATTGGGTAAATATCTGAAGATACTGTATTCTTTACACTTAAGCTTGTGTATATAGAATAAAATCTGAAATGTGTATCAAAACTATAGATTCTTTATATGGCTAATTAAATCTTCCAGGAAGAAGAGGATTTCTAAATATACAACTGAGTGTAAAAGTATTAAAAAAAGTAGAAGTTTCTTTTTAAGATTCAGTTTAATTGAATTATGTCAGTCAAAAGTTTGGTGGTGCACCGGCTTGCCCAATAGTCCCAATTACTTGGGAGACTGAGCTGAGAGAATGACTTGAGCTCAGGATTTTGAGGCAAGACTGGGCACTAACGTGAAACCCATCTCTAAAATAAATAAATAAATAATAAATAAATAAATACCATTTTTGTGACAACACATGCCTATCCCCCATCCATCCTAGCCAGAAGGGATAAAGAAAAGAGATCTATTTGAGAAAAGTGATTATCAATTCAAATATGTCTATGGCAATAAAGCAAAACATTTATTTTAATATGAAAACCTAATTAAATGACTCCATTTTCTATTCCAAATACGTATGTAACTGTCAATCAAGTAGATGCTACAAAATTAATGTGCAGAATCAAAGCAATCAGTCTTAATTGTTCAAGGAAAAATTTAGGTCACCTATCACCCTCCATAGAGAAAGATGTCCAGATTTTATTTTTGGCTACTTAGCATTTCCCATGGAAATTTGCTATTTTAATTTTCTAGCCACTTAAATTAACTATGTAAACCTTCCACTCTTCAGATTTCCACACACCTGTTTGGCATGAAGACAAAAAAAAAAAAGGTGAAAAGAAATGGTGAGATTAGTCTCCAACTAATCACCGACCCACACATCATTACCATCTGTTTGCTTCCTATCAACCCTTGGCTTTATTTCCCCACATTTTACCTGCTGGAGCCCTGCCAGTTGAAGTCTTGATTAATAAGTTTCTCTGGCTCTTAATCTTCCACGTGGTTATTGAGAGGAGAGCCTATTTCTTCCTTTCAGAACTATGCTATGTGCCAATTGTACTTCTGTTCTTGGGGACCTTTGGTCTGGGTTTGGTGGTTGCTGTGTACCACCCTATGGGAAGCTTCATTCAATATGATTACAGCTCTTTTTTCTGAGCTTTCATACACAGAGGTGCGAATAAATTTAATTGTGCAGCTCAAATATGAAGAAAATACATGGATCTTAGAAAATACATTGATCTTAGAAAATACATTGGTCTTAGAAACTATATCCAAGGTATTTAAGTCAAAACTCAAATATTAATTTTAAATACTAAATAGTACAGTTTGACCAAAAATATCATATTTTGTTGACTTTTCCCGCATTTCTTCTAATTTTTGAATTTCTTACGACCTTTGGCATAAATGGTAAATCATGATTGACTAACGTCTTAGGGCTCTCAAGACCTTCATCTGCAAACTGTAAAATCCACCCGGTATTTGTCTCTGAGAAACAAATGTAGTTTTTGGCTGGGGCTGAGTTTGAAACTGCCACCTCTGGCAGATGGGGCTGGCGCCCTACTCCTTTGAGCCACAGGCGCCACCCCAAATTTCCTTTCTTTAATGTACTCTTTCAGTAACTAAAAAGCTGGCAAAAGGAATATAACCGATAACATACATATTTACACCAAAATTTTCAATTTTTTTGGTTAGGTCACAGACTTTGCATTTGGATGGTCTGATACTGTGTTATCTAATGCGATATCTTTGACCCATATTTTGAGGAAAAATGCCTAGATACTTGATTGTTCTTGTTTTTTCTCATTAGTCCTTCTCTGCACACAAAATTAACTCACTCAGCAATAATTTCATCCATAAATTAAAATCGCATTACTACATCTTGACAGCTCTGTTAATATTAATATGATACACAACAATAGTTAAGATTGAGTGCTTACTGCATGCATGACACTGGTGGAAGCGCATTTTATTCCTGTGTCCGGCCCTCCCCGCAGTACGCTTGGAGTGTTATGTTAGTGAACTGTGTCATCTGGAGGTTAAGTAACTCATTTAAAGTCAAACAGGAAAAAGTGGCAAGTTTGTGAGTGGCTTGGAGCCAGAGTTCTTGATTATATGCGTTTTTCTTCTCAATCTTTAATATAAACTTGATGAAAGTTAGTTTTCCATCTAGATTCATTACATGAGCATCTCTGGTAAAAATTTAGTTTGGAGGAGGTCTCATTAAAAAAAGCAGAAAAAGAGAAAGATCTACATTCTACACCCGTCTTTGGATTTTCAGAGGAGGAGGCTTTAAGAAACTTACATTAATTTAAATTCAAAAATTATCTCAGTTGCTCAGGTTCCAGCCAGGCAGGAGAAATCTTGAAATTTGTATTATGCTCATTTAAACATATTAAAATCTACTCATTTCTACTCGATTTAATGGAATAGCAGCTGAAGCAATGGAGATTGAGGAATTATAAAAATGAATATTAACTGGTCAGGATATTATATATCAAATGATTAGATTATTATATATCAAATTAGTGTATCCAGATTAGTCATATGTCCTTGTTTTAAAAAATATATTATATTATATAACAATGGCAATAAACCAACATTTTAATGTTGAACTTGAAGGCCATTTTTCCACTGTTAGTAGCAATAGAATGTATATCAAATCATCACATTGTACCACATAAATGTATTCCCAGTGAATATATCATTTGCAAATACATTTAGACAATGTATAATATTTACTCTCCTGACAACTAAGAACACATATGACTAAATGCTGTTGTTAAATTCTAAGCAAAAAGAGAAATTTAACATACTGGTTCACCTTTGTCTCTAATTCCCCAAAGGGAAGCTAAAGTAAGCTATGATTTGTTTGTAATTGTGGTACAAAGGCCGTGCGATTTGGGACTATTATGCTGAGTCTTTCCTGGGCACAGTGTGTGTTGTGTGATACACTGATGGTTTAGGGCCTGCCCAATCTGTAAACACAGTATCTTGCTTGGCATACAAGTCAAAGAGGCTTATGTGAGTGCAGGGGTGTGGGGAAAGGATGTCCTATCAGTAAGAAACAACAATATTTTCATATAAGTACCGCGTGATAACTGATTGTGCCACTGGAGCTCTGCAACAATATTTTCATCTGGGCTCCATTCTCCTTTGGAGAGAAGAACTCATACATTCCCTAGATTTAAGTTTCAAGTGTCTAATTTATGAAAACATCTTGAATCTAAAATATTGGAGACTCTGATGTTTACTTACATAATTAATAAATATCCATTTGTGTAAAATGAATGCCTTGCACTTAGGCTTTTTTGAATAAATCGAGCCAAAATCATTTATAGCAGAAAATAGAATGTATTTTTCTGAAGTGGTTACAGAAAAGGGTTATCATATTTTAAATTACAAAACATCTAAACAAAATTAACACAACTGGACAGCACAAATTAATGATGAGCTTCCTTTACGTGACATATTTTCATGCCATAAATGAATGTGCTTAAATCTCCATTGTAACAATTACTGCAAGTGTAAGTTTAGATGCATCCTTAATCTCAATTATCTTTTGCAAAACACGGATGATCAGTAATATGAACAAATACAAACATATGTTAAGTATCATGTATACATTCATTGCACAGCATATGACTACTCAGAAAATGTTGTTTAATACTTTCAGATCCTTATTCAATCCTGTGACATTGATGATTCAAGACATAGTTTGGCTGTTGGACTTTTACATTGTTCCTTTTTTGTTGTGTTAACACCATGAAATGAGAGAGAGTGAATGACATTTCAGGCACAGCGATGATCGCAACCAAAAAATAACATTTTAGGGAAATGCTATATATATATATATATATAGCATTTATATATATGCGATCATATATATATAGCTAATTTACATAGTGGTAAGAGAGCAAGGTTGATAAATGCATTCTATGCATACGTTATCTTAATTGAATGTTGTGTACAGATAGCTTGTTTGCCAAAAAAGACTTAATACTCTGAGTAAATATAAGGTTTTGACTCTTCTTCAATTTTATTCTTTAAGTGTTTGAAACTTTAATATGTTCATACTAGCTTAGCTGAACCCACATAAAAAGACTTAAGTTAATGAATAATTAAATGGAGTATCTGAAATAAAATCACTCTCATTAAGTAAATGTCAATTTTTCTAGAAAGCTATTTAGTACACTCATGTCTTAAGAGAATTATTCCAAATGGCAATTAATTCACCACTCAAAACTTTATCCAAAATTTGTCTAGAATCAGGTGAACTTCTCTTTATATAAATAAAGATTTTCAAAGGCATGCCAAAACCAACACGGGGCGTCCAAGCAGTCTCTGAGTTGTGGAGAATCTGTCACAGTTCTGTCTTTATAGCAGAAAAGTTAAGATTGATATCACTTATGTGCTATCTCAACATGCTCCTGGGACAGAGGCAAGAAGTTAGGAGGAAATATTGAAAAAAAATTACGACATCTCCTGGATGAGATAGGAAGGTCCCTGAGGTTCTTGATATATGTAGGAGATTTTGGTCAAATTCTTCCACATCCATCAGGTGTCATGAGTTAATTTGCTAGCATTTTCTGTGTCTTTGGTACTTTCAGTCTCCACAACAGTCCTGTATAATGATGGGAAAACAGAGGTACAGAGAGGTTGTATGACTTACCTAATTCCATATTCATGGTGGTGAGCTTACTGCAAATAGGAGCTAAATCTCTTGTTTGAGTCCAAATCCTACTCCCTTCTGAGACATGTTGTCTTCTGATAAGGTAAGCTGGTGAATCATATTTTTTTTCCACCAACACTTGGCTTAACACAAAAAAAAAAAAAAAAAAAAAAAAAAAAAAAAAATTTTTTTTTCAACTAGGAAATATATAAGGTAAGAAATTCCCTGATGTAGTTAAAATCTTCCTTGATGGAAGTTTCTGGCTGGCTGGAAAAATGGGTCAAGATTACTGTAAGAGGGTGACCCAGAGAAAAAAATGAATTTGCTTCAGTGAGTTGTAAAAATATTTATATTTAGAAATATTCAAGGTTTACAAGGCAGGGGAGAAATAAGTAAAAAATTTGTAGGGGAGAAATGTCATTTAAAAAAAAATCCCAGGATTATTGTTTCAAGTTTTACTATATTTTTAATTGATAAATAATTGTACGTATTTATGAGGTATACTGTTAAGATTTAGATACATGTATATATTGTGAAATGATCAAGTCAGGCCAATTAGCCTATTCACTACTTTACATACTGAATTATAGAAGAGACGATGGAGTGAGAATGATTGATATAATTAAACTCTACAGCACATGTGTTCATATAACTAAGTTTCCTTCAGTAGGTGTTGACTTAAGGGCATGACTTCCCAAATGTCTTTCTAAATGGAGTTGATTAGACTAAGCTACAAATTTCAAATTTAAGCTGCTATATGTCTTTAGCATCCACAGTATATTTTTAAGACTATGAAAAATGTTTCCTAATTTCTAAGCACAGAGACAAAAGGAGAAATTGTTATATTATTCAAATATTGCTGCAATAAGCATCTTTCAAGTTCCCGTAGGATTTTAGTATTTTGCGTGGTAGAACGTGCCCTTTAAAAATTAAACCACTTTTGTTAAATGGTCTTTTTTCTTGGAGAATACTTAAGTTTAGATTTTATTATTCAATATCCATGGAAATTGATTACGCTTCACAAAATCACCCTATTTGAGAAGTACATAGTAAAAGAATAATTTATGGAATGTAGGTTCTTAACCAGGGAAGGTTATAATTTCATTTCAGAATAGGAAATGAATGTAGCATCAGAAACCCACATTTTGGAACATTTATGGGTGGAGGATATGATTATGGCTGAATCAACAATGTGATTGTTTCTACATTTTGGCAATTGTAAATTGAGTGCCAATAAACCATCTAGTGCACATGTCTTTAGGATAGAATGATGTATTTATGATTTATTTATCATCTTTATGATAGAATGATCTATTTTTCTTCTGGGTAGATGCCTAGTAGTGGGATTACAGGGCCAAATGGGTGATGTAATTTGAGTTCTTTGAGGATTATTCATACTTCTTTCCAAAGGGACTGTGTTAGTTTGCAGTCCTACCAAAAGTGTAAAAGTGTTCCCCTCTGTTTATACACACACACACATATATTTTTTGCAGTTCTTGGCAGGGGCTGGGTTTGAACCTGCTACTTCCAGGATATGGGGCCAGCACCCCACTCCTTTGAGCCAAAGGTGCTGCCCTATTCCCCTCTGTTTTAAGTGGTGAAAAGTGTGTGTCCAGTTTCAGTCTTCTACATGTGGTTATCCACTCATCCCAGTACCATTTATTGAACAGGGATTATTTTCCCTAGAGTATACTTTTGCCTGGTTTATCAAAGATCAGCTGTCTTATAAAAGATTGGTTTCATCTCTTTGTTTTTTATTCAGTTTCATGTGTCTGTGTCTGTATTTTTGTGCCAATAACGTGCTGGTTTGATCACTGTAGACTTTAAATATAACCTGAGATCTGGTAGAGTGATGCCTCTGGCTTTGTTTTTGTTATTAAGAATTGCCTTGGCTGTACACATTTTTTTCTCATTCCCTATGAAATAAACAACTATTTTTTTTTTCCAGTTCAAAATATGATGTTGGTATTTTAGTGGGGGTTGCACTGAATCTGAAGATTGCTTTGGGTAATATTTTACAATGTTGGTTCTTCCCAGCGAAGAGCATGGCGTGCTATTCCATTTGTTAATGTCTTCAGCTATTTCTTTTCTTAGGGTTTCATAATTTTCTTTGTAGAGCTCCTTCACCTCTTTTGTTAGGTGTATTCGTAAGTATTTCATTTTCCTTTGAAGCTTTTGTTAAGGGAATTGTGTCTTTGATTAGCTTCTTGACTTGACCGTTCTTGGCATATGCCAAGGCTACTGATTTGTGGACATGGTTGCTTCTTCTGGGGTCTCTCTGGTTTGCAGGTGGCCACCTTCTCCCTGTGTCATCACATGGTCTCCCCTCTGTGCGTTTCTGTGTCCCAGTCATGTCTTCTTATAAAGATACCAGTCATCCTGGATTAGGGTCCATCATAATGATAATGAATAAAATTAGACAATGTAGATCTACAAATTACTTGGTAACTTGGCTTATAAATACAGCATGTAATCATTTGCCACTGAATGATACTCACCATGGATAATTAAGCGAAGAGAGGAGATGCATTTAGTGTGGTATATTTTTTTATCTTCATCTTGTAAATGTCAGATATTGGTGTGTTCGCTGTGAAACTCACATCATATTAGAGATAAATAACCAAAAAATATGTTATTACTTTAGCTATCAGGATCCTCATATCTTTGGAAAGCCTTTTAATGCTGCCAGCTTCATTGCACTGAACAACCTATTTGATTTCCTCATACATCTACTTATTTTCATCTGAATAAGCATTGACATGTAATCAATAATCTCTGGGATGTCTTATATTTCATAACAGATATATAATGATTAATATCTCAATAAAGGATGGATTTTTAAATTGTCTTTAAGTATAGCATAGAATACTTATTAAAAGAAGATATCTGTAAAGTCTGTTCAGGCCATGGACAAGATTGATTGGAATAACATTAATAACCATGTGCTAATGTGAATTTCACATTCTTCTTCAACTTGACATTGCTTATTTGGAAGTTCACCACAATGTCAGATAATCACTTCCTAAAATTGTTCAAAAGATATGGTAGATATTTTTTATTGTGTGCTAATAAACACAGGTATATTTTATGAGTACTTCACTAATTTTTCTTTGTAAAATGATAATTGCATATAAAGAACTAGAACATAGCAATTTTAAAAGCCAAGGACCATGAAAAAATAGGAAAGAATTTAACTTAAAAAGTTCATTTCTCATATGTAGAAATGGAAGTAAGCTATCATGACTTCAGTGAAACAGTAAACACATTTCCTAACCAGATTCCTATGATTTTAAAGAGACTGGGGAGTTGAGGAAAATTTTAATTGGGTAGATAATTTACCCAAGACTTTTTTTTTTTTTTTAAATTCTGGAAAGCTTAGGTTGTATGAATTATGAGGTATAAAAATGAGCAATATTGCTATCCTTTTTAGTTGAAATAATCACTTATATAATGATTCTTGATCACAATCTTTATCATTTTATTTTTCTTTAATACAACATGGAAAATTAATAAATTTGTACCTTACCAAAGGAAGGTGGGCAATTAATAATATGACTGATTTGAATCTGTGGTTTCCTTGCTTTCATGGTATATTTCTGATTTCTTTGAGCAACTGTGAATCTATTTTGCATTCTTCTGTTTGTGTTAAGATCTATCTATTTTTATTGGTAGACATTTCATCTGAATATAGCTATTCATAAGCTATAGATACAAGGGCATCCTTTTTCCAAACTAAAGTCTGTATCAGTAAATCAAGTCAATAAAGTATGAAATCAGACTGAAATCCAGCTTCTGCAGGTTAGGGAAAATATACTGGAAAGTTCAATACTGCCCAAGTAAACCTTTTATACATAAATGATCTTCAAAGTCAGCCTTTCAAAGTAAGGTCACTTTTTGATATGACGGAAAGTCAACTGAGCAATAATGAATGAATAGTGACTTTATTCAATTAGAGCTCCACTAATGGTTTCTTAGGTCATATTGACTTAATAAGGAGGTGGGAAGGGAAATGACCCCTGAGTAGCAAAGTTCCTCTCAGGGATAATAGATTTAAATTGCAGACAAATGCACAGTGAAACTTTATTCCTACTTCCAGCTGACCCTGCCATGACTCTGCAGTGGACATTTAGATATTGTATGCCACGTGTCCTGGTGTACAAGCATGAAAAAAAAAAAATTCTCTTTCTGATCTTTGCATGAATGTAGTGATTCTGTAACTCAGTGTTTTGGATTTTTCCCTTCCAAATCACTACCCATCTCTTCCTTTCTTATATATGTAATATACATGGGGATAACAATTAAGTTTGTGAACTTATCCTAGAAAAAGTGCTGCTACCTCATTGCTGAATATCACTATGGTCACCTTTGAGATACTCCTCTTGGAAAGCCATGCACCTAGTCCACCCTTTAAGACAACATTGGAACTCCTTTTTCTAGAGTCATCAGAGGTGTTATCCATGGTCTAACAAGAAAGCATATATATATTTGTCTGTGTTTGTATATGCATATATATATATGCATACATCTCTTAATTAGCTAGTATGTGTTTATGGAGTACCTAAATATAGAGTAAATACCATCTTGGCAGGGGGAAATTTGAAAGAAGTCACACTAAATTCAAGTAAAATCAAAATAAATTACTTTGTCTCTATCAAATATACAAAATGTTTAACATGTGCTGCTACTTTTTTTTTTTTTTTTTTTTTGCCAGGGCTGAGTTTGAACCTGCCACCTCCAGTATATGGGGTCAGCACCCTACTCCTTTGAGCCATAGGCTTCTTTTTTTAAAGAAAACCCTATTCTGGGTCAGGTGTAATGACTCATGCCTAAAATCCTAGAACTCTGGGAGGCGGAGGCTGGGAGGATCCTTGGAGCTCATGAGTTCAGAATCAGCCTGAGCAAGAAGGATCCTGGGTCTCTACTAAAAAAAAAAAAATAATAATAATAAAAAAAAATTGTTGAGCTATTGTTGGTGGAGACTGTAGTCACAACTACTCAAGAGACTGGAGCAGCAGGATCGCTTGAGCCCAGGCATTTGAGGTTTCTGTGAGCTAAGCTGACTCCATGGCTTTCCAGCCTACAATAACAGAGTAAGACTCTGTCTTAAAAAAAAAAAAATAATAAAAATTTTAGTTAAGGAAGAAGTATAATAAAAGTAAGAAACATAAAGAAGTCTACAGGGTATTGTATTGGGTCAGTCCATGGGACAACTTCAATGTTGACTTTTTCCCTCATTCAAATTTGTTTTCCTTTTTCTTTGTTAAAATGAATTCCTTCCATTGATCTGTGTCTCTGTGTTTCTGTCTCTGTGTAGCTTGGATAGCCAGGCTCCAGCCCTGGATAAATCCAGTTACTTGACCTTTTTTATCCTATTCCTTGGCTCTCCCCACAGAAGGCAGCATTGTTAAGAAAACGCCTATAAAATCATCACCTTGCGTTTTTTCTCCTCCTTGTCAGAAATACAAATGGGTACGCAGCAGCTCCTGGAAATCTCCTTGTGTACCTCTAATTTGTTTCCTCTGCCTCTCTCAATAATTACTACACACACATTTTTTCCCCTCGTTCCTCCTACCTTCTCTTTCTCTTTATTTTGTCCTCCTTATACATTATTAAAAAAAGCAAGTCACCACATGTGACCAATTCTAAAAAAAAAGTCTCACCTCCAGTCACCATTAGTAGAGGTGGTCATTAGTTGAAACCCAAGTTTCTTTAGCTGAAAAAGAAAAACATTTAAGTTAAGAAAGCCCTAAAATCCCTTTCTGACTTCTTAATTTAAAAAGCAACTGAGAAACGGCCTTACCTCCTTTGTTTTTTGAAAATTACAGAATTCTAATTACAGAAATACAAGAGACTGAAAACCCCACCTTTTGGGGTAACAAGAGAAGACATTGGTAACCCCAACACACAATATAGGAGAAAAAGCTTCCAAATGCAGTGAAGATCATAGTGGGGCCTGGGGAGACACAGAGAGATGATTTAGTTACTACAAATCTCAGAAAATTCAGGAGAGTATGGCTTTTTAAACCAGGAAGCGCCTTATGAGAAGCATACTATTTTAATTTTCTAGGGTTATTATAACAGAGCACCAGGGACTGGGTGGCTTCAATAAGAACATTTATTTTGTCATAACTCGGGAGTGTCTTTTCTTCTGGGGTTTCTCTCTTTGGCTTGCAGGTGGATGCCTTCTCCTCCCGTGTCTCCACATGGTCTCCCTCTGTGCGTTTCTGTGTCCTAGTCTCGTCTTCTTATAAAGATACCAGTCATCCTGGTGTAGGACCCATCTTAATGATCGCCTTTGAGCTAAATTACTTCATTAAGGGCTTTGTCTTCAAGATAGTCACATTTGAGGTACTGGGAATTAGGACTTCAGTGTATGAATGTGGTAGTGGGAACATAATTCAGCCTATAACACAAAGCACCAATCCCCTCTTTGGGGAAGGGCAGGATTCTCAGGCAGGTGGTAGGAACTTTCCTGGACCCCATTTGACACCGTGTAAATGTAGGTGAGGTCAGGCTTACAGGAGGAGGCCTTCATGAGGCAGGATGGATGGAGGGTGAGTAGGCCTCGTGATCAGTATCAGAGCTGCTGAGAAACTGGCTAGAGAAAAGTAAAAACTAAAAAAAAAATTGCACTAGAAATCCTAAATTATAAAGAATTTTGCTGAAAATCTGTCTGGAACATGGCCTGTGTTATTAATATCTGGCCCAGGAATTGAGGAAATAATTGAAAAGAAATCTTTACCATGACACCACAGGAAAACAAAATGAGGAAAAGAAGAAGAGAAAGAAATGGCAGATAAAAATGTTTATTTACCAGAAGACAGTCTGGAGAAGGAACAGGACAGAAATGAAGAGTTAGGGAGGATTAAAGAGAAGAGAAAGGTGATCTAGAATTCGTGTTGCTGGGATCTCTGAACCAAGGAATCAAGATAATAGATCAGAAAACCTTTAAGCAATACAAATGAAGAAAATTACCCAGAAAAACAGAAGGGATAAATCTACCGAATGCATCCATGGAGCATGTTCCAGGAGAAATTAACAGGCGGTAATTGCAATTGAGATGTAGTCTAGAAAAGTTACTGAATTCTAAAGTCAAGGATATTTGCTTAAGCAGACAGGTAAAGTACAAATTGTCTAAAAGACACGCTTAATTTTGTCTGATGGTTAGCTACAGCAATAGTCAGTACCTAAAAGAAAATGGAACAATGTCTATGACGTTATCAAAGAAAAAATAGAAGCCTAGGAGTTTAGACCCAAGCAGGAAAAATGTCTATCAAACAAAGGCAGCAGAAAAGCTTTTTTGAGTATGTAAAAATCAGTGAATATTGTTTCCATGGTTCCTGATGAAATCATGCTGATAAATACCAGCCAATAATAGATAAAATAAAAGTTGGCAGTAAATCCATTCAATGTGAGACAAACAACTATACCAAGTATGAGAATCACAGTTACAAAAAAAGAATGTGAATGTTCTAAACCTCGACAATATAAAAACTATATACCTTTTTATTTTATTTCAGATTATATGAAAACTACATACATTTAAAAATCTGGGCTTGGGAGGTGGGAAGAGGAGAAATGTTAGAAGGTCGTGTAAGGATGTGTATTTATAAAGCTGAAGATAAAAGATAAAATTTAAGTACAAATATCAGGTAATGTGTGTATTATAATACTTAAATATCATAAAGATTAACATTAAGAAAATAGTATTATAAGCCATAAAGTTGGGGGTGGGAATATTGTACCTAAATTCTCTCTGAGTAGAGACACTAGAGAGAGATGTTAGAATATTATGTAAAATTGTAGTTGTAAAAGTAACCATGAGACCAAAAATGAACCTAAACTGTCAGTAGGAATAAGAAGACAGCAAAAACCATATGGTGGAAAAAGTTTTATATATAAAGGGTACCACCAAAAACTATACACATTTTAAGAGATGTTACCTGTATATTAATTTTTAAAGTTGGATTGAGGTTACCTTTACTGGTTAAGTGGACACACATACATTTGATCACATTTTGTACACTTTTTGGTAATGATTGACTTTACTTCCAGAAAGATTTCAGAATATGTGTATACATTTTTTTTTGTAACCCTGGGATATCTGAGAAAACCTATAACCTACGATAATAGACCAAAGTTCAAACATTGTGTGTCACATTAATAATTGGGGATAAATGCAAATGGATCAACATCCTTTTAAACAAAAGGACTTGCCAATTCAGAAAAAAGGCAAAATTGAGCATATGTGGCATATGAGAAACATCAGATTCTTTTGATGGTTTTGTGGAGGGGGATTGAAAAAGCAAATATGTAAGTTGGACATCAGTTTTTCACAGGGGAGATGGTGAAAATTTGGTTGGATACACAGTAAATTCAAAGATTTATTATGGACTAGACATAGTAAGAAAAGAGGGAGAATGATTCCTAGGTTTTCTATGGGACCACCATCACTAAAGGCAGCGAGTATCCTAGGGAAAAGGCTGTGAAAGAGAAAGACGTTACATTATCTTGTACTTTTTGAGTTGGATGAGCATGTGGGGCTGCTGAAGTTAGATCTACTGGAGGATGGGTGTTTACCTTACTCTAAATCTCACTACACATCTAGGAGGAAGACACTCTTCTGGAGCTTTTCCCAGCAGAGGGCATGAGACCAAGTTCATGTTTAGTCTGTGAAATACATGCTAAAGACAGAAATGAACTTCAGGTCTATTCCTGGCATTCAGAAAGAAGGAAGATAATGTCACATTTATCATTAAAGGGAAGGGGGAAAAGTCCCTTTTTTTCTCATATATTAGCATTGAATTTCTTTGAGCACCGTATGTTGGGGTGTACACTGATTTTTGCCTGTAGCTCAAAGGGGTAGGGCGCTGGCCCCATATGCCAGAGGTGATGGATTCAAACCCAGCCAAAACTGCAAAATAAATAAATAAATAATGTGCTAATAAGTGAAGGATTTTCTAATTCTACCATAATCTAATTCTTGCACTAAGCTCTTACTTTTATAGCACAGCACTCCAAACAAATTACAGCAGTAACTGTTGTAAATACACAGAATGTCCTCATATTCTACACATGGGTTTATTTAATGTTAATAGCTCAATTTCCTCAATTTCTTGCTGTATTCATATTTTAAAATGATTTTTGTAGTCATACTTAACACTGAAGCCATTGTAGTGCTTACTGATAATGAAGTAGAATTAGGTCAAATACGTCCTAAAATATACTGAGTAAATTTCTGGCTTTTCCTATTATTCATGGAAAAGAAAATCTGCTTTATTACAGCAGTGTGTCTCCAAGAGGAACACTCCAGACAAGTCATTTCACATTTCAAGTTGCTAAAATCACTTCGCTTTTGGCTTTGTAACTTACAACCTGACTCAAGACACACTATAATTACGTGGGAATGCATGACATGTCAATCTCATAGCTTTTAAAGTCTCAATCAATTGAGATGAAGAGTAGTCTATAAAACCTTTTGCCAACAATGATGTCTCTATTGAGAGGTGGCACTCTAAGGGGATGTCCCATTTTCTTTTTGCTCGAAGAGACAGAAGGGAATAGTCAAAGAAGAATCTCTGGCCTTCCAATGAGGGGGAGGTAGGGATGGCTGGACCCATGCGGAGGAAGGAAGAAGATAAGGCATTTGTTTGACTGTCCTATGCACTCAAATACTTTCAAGTACAGAGAACTTTGAATGCATAGAGCAATGTCTTCCTTCTGTCTGGGTTGGGTTTATTGGTGGTGAAAGAGATGGCAGGAAACAAAGATGGCAGCCCCCAACCTAAGGAACAGTGGGAGTGCAGCTACGGTCGAGGGAAGGAAGCTAAGGTTCAAAGGTTTGTCTCATTGAGAAAAAGGACAGGAAAGGATGGCACGTTTAGAGTGAACTGGACTTGTATGAGGAAAGTCAATTCTGAAGGGTGTACGGGAATTTGGAAGAGATGCGTTTCCTTATCTTCTTCCCTTACTGTCTTCCTGCTAGCCTCAAACTCTCTTCCTGAAGACATAATCTCTCCCTTTCCCTCTCCTCAGTTTCTCACGCTATTCCCCCCTGTCAACCTCCCTTTGCCTCCCCTCATTGCCCTTGGGGCTCCATCTCCCCCATATCACTTCTAACATACACATTTTCCTTTCTTTGTTTCCTGTTACAATAATCCTTCTTTCCCCCCAAATTCCTCGGAATGTTCTGAGAATGGCTAAAATATAGACACTCACAAAATGGCAAAATCGTTTTGAATGTGTTTAAATTTTCTTTATCTTCTTAGATGTGTGGAGAGAAAAAAAGACACTCATGATATGTGCTGGCTTCATATTTTAAGTATTTGTTAGAATCCATAGTACCAAAAAGATAGTGCAAAAAAGACATGTCTTTAAATTTTACGTCTGTATGATACTAGTTTCATGAAAAAGTCAATACTTGGAATGTCCTTAAAATGCTGATTTTTAAATTCGTTTTGGTGTCTAGGATTTATCAAATGATTTATATGTCTGTACAGTACTTACTAGTGATTCTTCGATGCTTAAATTTAGAAAAAGATTGGTAGGCAAGTGCTAATTTAATGAATTAGACTTCACAGCAGAAAAATGTCTAAAATTGCCAATAAGAAAAATATCAGAAGAATTTATGTCTTTGCATGTAATACTAAAGGGATGTTGGGTAATTACTCCTTTAAGTACAAGTTGCCTATGTTAGCCCCTGGAATAATAGACAGGTAAATGCTAAAAGAGTAACAAGAAGGTTTCAGGTAAACTTTCCTAACCTGCTTTGGACCTTTGGTCATGTCACTCAAAAGCCCTGGGCTTCAGTTTTTTCGTTTGCTAAAAGTCAAGTATGCTGTTCTGGAAATGCAATGTCACTTTTAGTTCTATACTACCATATTACTTTAAAAAAAAAAAAAACACACACTTACAAAAGTGATCATCATGCTCATTTCCTTTGTAAAGTTCAGTATGCTTTTAAAAGAAAATGACCCTATAAAATGTCAGGGCATTTTAAAAATGAATGCCAATTGGGATTTTAATATATTCTGTGTGTAAATTATGTAGAGTCAATATAAATCTGGGAAATGCATTTCTCAGTCTAGAAGCATCTATCCCTAAGTAGGAATGCTAATTTATATTTTTGTCTGAGTGCTACATATTGCAAATATGTTTTCCAGAACAAATAAAAAAGGACTGCTTTGTATAGTTTAAACTCTGAAGAGATACCTAAAGATAGATGATAATTTACACAAGCTATTATGAACTTTTATTTCAAAATAGCTGAACCAAAATAGTAAAGCTATTGACTACTCAGTGCAGTCCTGTTTAGGGTATGCTCAGTGACAAGCTATTGGGTTAGGCGCTAAGGATGGAGAGAGGAATGAACAGTTTATGCTCTTGAATTATCACAGTCTAGCCAAGGACAGTGAACTATAGTGATGTGAAGAACAATCAGATACACAGATTTAGGGGTGGCCCAGAGGGTGCAGTTGGTGAAGAGGGGCTGAGCTACTGAATAAAATGTTGTCTTAATTCAGTTAGGAAAGATGAATGAGTTTATTCTAGGCAGGCAAGTGGAGTAGGGTAAGGTCCTTGGAAAGGTCCCTGAAGGTAGACAACAGAGTGTGGCGAAGCCCTATATGTAGAAGTAGTATAAGGAATTTGGAGGATACATGAACATTTCTATGTGGCTGGAAAGAGAATGCAGAAAATGTCTCATGTCAGGAGAAGAGGGAGGGGAATAGCAAGGGAGTAAATGTCTTGTATGCTATATACGTAGGAGTTATAATTTACCCTGTATGCATAAAGAAATGATGAAAGGAAATTATGAATGGGGATACTTTTCAGAATATTATTTTAAAAGAATAAAGTGAGTAAACTGGTGGGTTGAGGCAAGAGAAAGAGGGACAGTAATCAGGAGGACACTGAAAAAGTCTATTTGAAAGATGAAAATGAGCCACAGCTCTGCTACAGAGTTACTCAGTTAATGGATCATGCAATTGTGGGGGCTGGCAAGTCAAAATTCATAACAGCAAGGACAAGGGTAAGGATAAGCCAGCTGGCTGGAAACGCAGGCAGAGTTTCCATGTTGAATCCTGAGATCAAATTTTGCGTTCTTCAATAAACCTCAGACTTTACATTACTGTTGCTTTCAACTAATGGGATAAAGCCCACTCACATTCTGGAGGGCATATATGCTTTCTTGGATTATCTCCTGATTTAATTTTTAATCACATCTAAAAATTATTTTTATGGTAATAGTTAACACTTGTGTGTGACCAAATAACCAGGTGTCATAGCCTAGCTGATTTGACACATAAAATTAACCACCCTAAATTGTCATTTCAGTCAGTCTTAGGTATTAATTCCTCATAAAGCATTACTCAAGATTTGTTGGATGATACAACTCACTCTCTCCCTTTCCTCCTGTTAATTCACAAAATAAAGTTAAAATAGTGCTAAACTTCCTTTTTTTCCACATCCATGCTAGCAATTGTTATTCAGAATTTTTTTTTTTTTTTGGTCAAAAATCAGATGGGCATAAGAGGATGACTTCTTTCTTGATTCTCAGTTCTAATCCTTAGCTCTATGTCTCTGTTTTTGTTAGTACCATGCTGTTTTGGTTACTAGAGCCTTATAGCATAGCTTGAAGTCCAGTAAAGTGATGCTTTGAACTTTATACTTATTAAATAAGGGGATTTTTTTGGTACTCAGTGCCTTTTCTGGTTCCATAGGAAGTGTAAAGTTATGCTTTTCTAGATCTGAAAAAAATGGACTTGGTATTTTAATGGAAATTGCATTGAGTCTGCAAATCACTTAGGGTCATGTAGCTATTTTAACAATGTTGAGTCTGTTGATACATGAGCATGACATCGTTTTTCTAATGAGAATGGCTTGTGTTTAAAAAGTCCCCAAACAACAGATGCTGGCATGGATGCCAAGAGAAATGACCTCTTATAGACTGTTGGTGGGACTACAAACTAGTGCAACCTTTATGGACAACTATATAGAGATACCACAAAGAACTTAAGCAGATCTACCATGTAATCTAGTAATTCCACTGCTGGGTATTTACCCAAAGGTAAAAAAAGCCATTTTATAAAAAAGACATCTGTACTCAAATGTTTATAGCAACATAGTTCATAATCACAAAGACATGGGAACAACCCAAGTGCTCACCAATACATAAATGGATTAATAAAATGTGGTATATGCATACTATGGTATATGCATACTACTCAGTCATAAAAAATGGTGATCTAATATCTTATTTCACAATCTGAATGGAACTTGAAACCATTCCTTTAAGTGAACTACCGCAAGAATGGAGGAACAAGACATGCAGTCAATACCAAATTGGAACCAAGAGATCAATAGTGAAGTGCACATATGGAAGTAAACTTCAATGAAAATCAAGCTGGAGGGGGAGATGGGTAAATTCACACCCAGGGCGTCTAGCACATGCTATGCAGGACATGCTTATATGTATAGTGTTGATTAAATTTGTACAAAAACAAAGTAAATGGACAAAACATGTATATCCCATAAAATTCTGAAAATAAATAAATAGTACTAGAGAAAATGAAATTATAGACTAATAGTATTTTTAGTTGATTACCAGCGGTCATAAAGATAGCCTGATTATTATAACAGTGAAAAAGTTTACTTCTCTGAATGAAAAATACCAACAATGAAAGGAGGCCACCATGGTGGAGCTTAACTGCAGCCCCTTCCTCTACTGCCGTGCTAACTCAGCAGCAGTGATTTCCAGGTGAAGCCCACGTTGACATGGGGTATGAACAGTTTATAGGAAGCTGATCATGTTTCTGCCCTTAAAATTAGTCTCTTTTTAGCAACTCTTAATCTAAAGCATTTAACTCTTTAATGGTTTAGAAAATCATTCCAAGCAATATCAAAGAAGCCACATCTCTGTGGACAATCTATGCAAACATTCAAAGGTTTATTATTATTATTAAAACATAGCTATGTACATTAATGCATTTTGAGGTACAATGTGCTGGTTTTATATATAATTTGAAATACAACAAACTGGTTAACATAGCCTTCACCACACTTTCTTAATTATTGTGTTAAGACATATACTCTACCTTAATAGATTTGACGTGTACCCTTGTAAAATAGGTGTGATATGACCAATTACCCTCCCTCCACCCATCCTCCCCCATTTACCCCTTCCCCCCTCCCTCCCTCCCCCTCTTCCTCCTTCATCTTTCTTTTGGGGGGCCTTAGAAAGACCCTCCTACTAAGAATCATGTTTCTCTTTAGAAATGAGTTTTGTGTTTAAGAGAAGAACACTCCATGACACATGTTATTTTAATAAAATTATCCAGTTTTCAATTATCATTTTCAAAGTTCTCTTTGGAGGCTTTTATTTTCTTTTTCAAAATTCTCCATTGTGAACCTTTACTCCATTTTAACCTTCTTAGTTACAAACCTGTCACAAATTCCTGGCCTCCATCCCAAATTTCCATTTTTGCATAGCTTAGCTAAAAAAGCAACAAAATTAATATGCGACAATAGGTTATAGGGCAGGCAATAGTTGATGGTCTTTATATTAAAAATGGTAGGAAAGCTTTTTAACATGCTATCTTTGTAGAGAAAATACTTTAACCATTGAGTTAACTTTAATGGAAGGAATTTGGAATTCCAAAGAGATCTGCTGTGAATGAGGTGAGATGTTTGGTGTTGCTGTTTGGGGCACTCTTTAAACCATATCATAGATCTATAAATAATTTCAGTTAGAAATTATAATTCTCTGAATTGAGACTCACTTTGACAAGATGTGAGTTTTGCATGGTTGAGTTTCATGGATAAAGTCATACTTCGCAGGTGCCAGTCTTCAGACTTATTCTGAATCCCTTTCCTGTAACGGGATGAGACATGGATAGCATTGAGGAAAGGAAGTGTCAGGGAGACAGGGAGAGTCTCTCACATGAAGCTGCGTCACATTCTGAGGAATGGAGCCAAGACTGTTGATGGGTTGCCAAAACAGAGGAGGAGAAGCAGACTTCAGACTCTGTGTCAAGGAAGTGGAGATCTGTGGAGATGAGTTCAAGTCACTTCCTGGCTAGGAAGGCAAAGGAAGTTGTCTTCCTCTGATTATTACAGCTCACTACTGGGTGCTTGATGGGAGGCCCAGATGACATAGACAGTCTTCAGTGAACTCAGCTCTCTTTCATTCATTCTTCCTTCTTCAAATTCACCTTCTAAATCATCTTCCTAAAGTTATTTTGTATAAAGGGTCCCTCAGATCATGCCAACTACCCATCCAATATGCTTCCTGCAGAAAGCCAGCAAAGCTGGTCTTTGTTTTAACTTAGAGGTTAGGACCCAGACATGGATTACACTATTAAATTTCAGAAATTTAATATTAGAATGCTGATGTTGTGAATTAAAACAAGTGTCCCGAATGATGGCTATTTTCAAGTTGGGATAAAATGTGTGTGTGTGTATGTATGTATGTGTGTGTGTGTGTGTATATATATATATATGTTTGTTGTTGTTGTTGTTGTTGTAGTTATTGGCTGGGGCTGGGTTTGAACCTGTCACCTCCGGTTTATGGAGCCATTGCCCTACTCCTTGAGCCACATGCGCTGCCCAGTATATTTATATTATTATTTGATCCTTATTGGTATAATGTGCTTAGATGTGGCAGATGTTTTGATATAATTATACAGAAAACGTTATGTATTTTGCCTAATATCACATGAATTGTATAGAAATGTCTTGTGAATAGCTCTTAGGTTCAAAGAAATTTAGTTATTCTTGAAAAGAAATCATGGACACGTATATGCCAATTATTCAGATTAAAGAAAAAGAATTTACAGACTTCTAACAGGAAGAATATGGTTGTTTCCTGTTTCGTTATACCGGATTTTGTCAAGTTGCTACTCCAAATACTTAAAAGTTATAAAATCTAAACCATTTTATTAAGGACCATAAATTAAATTGTGAGCTTTAATTAAATTATTATGGCATAATACAGTGTAAAGTTTTTCTAAAAAATTGTTTTTCTTTCCTTTGAAAGATGATGTAGCATTCAAGGGGAGGCACATTTATTTATAGATATTTTCCTAAGTTGAGAATTTATCTAGGATTCATTGAGCATTTACTCATGTTCGTATCGTCTCATCCCTATTAGGAGAGATGAATTATTATTCCTCCATTTTATTGAGCACTTCTGAAACTTGTTTGGGGACTTTTGGCAAAAAAGTAGATATAAGACAGAAACTTCAGTGCTTTGAAAGAAACTCCTATGCTTTTTCTGCTATGCTGCTGGATTGGTCTTTAAAACCTTAAATAATGAGAAGGCTAATTCAGTCATTCAACTAGAAGACTACATCGTGTGTATTTCCTAGGAGTTAGAAGAAGTTAACTGTAAAGCTTGTAAAATATTAACTCTAAATATCACACTGAGACTCAAATTGCTCTTTAAGTAACATCCCTGTGCTGTAAAAATCCATTTGTAATAAATTTTCATATGCAAGATAAAGGATGTCAAAGTCTTTCTGGAAAGCCCATGGGCCCTATGCAATTTTTACTCATTGCGTTCTTTCCTCTGAGTGCTCAGATGTTCATCGTTAGAGGGACTTATTCTATTACCTTAAACTCAACTCCTAGTTAATTATTGTATGTTCATTTTCATTTTATGTGTATACATGTCTTGCTGCTCCAAAAAATGCTATAGTTACCAAGTGTCAGCTGTGTAATATCAGCAGAAGAACAAGGACAGAAAGCATGCAAATACAGAGAAATTTTCCAGTTGTTTTTGTATATAGGAAAGCATTCAGAGAAGATGAACCTGAAAATTGAACCCACGGTAAAATGCACATGACTCTAGTGTTTATGATTTTCTGAATGCAATTATTTGTATACGGTAGTGTTCCCCAAATTGTAATTATGGCGATCAGAGGAGTACTTTGAAGCCTGCTGAGAGTAGCTAACATTAATATAATTGTCAAAATTTGAGGTCTCTGTCTTTTTGGATAGTTAACGTAGAAGTCTCATGTAATAGAGGAAGGACCCTATTTCACACTGGAATAATTTTTATTGGATGCCTATAATTTTGGCCAGTGCTGAGAGGCAGAGTGTTATAACATGAAAATCATATGTTTCTTTGCCTCAATTACTTCATCTCTTGTCTTTTCTCACAAGTGTGTATGATTCTGTGCGTACTACATAAAGGCACACACACGGCTCACCCTCACAAAGAAACACTTAAAATATATGCGCACATGTCTACGGCTTATAAAGAATCTAGCACAGGTCTTAAAATATAAAAGAAAGAAGAAAAGTAGAAATTTGAACATGTGTAATAGTTGGTATAATTAATTTGAAATAAGGTATGGGAAATGCATTCTCTGAAACTTTAAGTTCTTCATGTTAATGACACATCAGGATGACCAAAATAAATGAGGGAGGTTAGAGAAGATGATGGCTTTGAAGTAAAGTAATATGTGAATCCTATAGTGAGCAGAAGTTAAGTTAGGGCACTTAGGGTACAGTGATCCCAATTGCACGAGTAGGATGTCAGAGTGAAATTACCAGTGGAATCTAGGAAAAGGACCTGAAGGCTACTTTCCTAAACATATTGTGCCAGTATACTGGTGGGTGGCCTTAACCTGAAACAACATTAAAAAAAAAAAAAAAAAAAAATAGAGACAGATTCTACTCCTAAAATCTTGAAGTATGCACACTTGGAAAATCCTACCACCTACATTCATTTCTGTGATGTTCACAATAATCTTATAAATAGTCAGCAATTGTAGATTTTGAAAAACATGCTTTCAAAACTGCATGGTCATAGATTGTGCAATGAAATCCACACCACTGAGTTTAGGCACACAGAATAAGGATTTTGATCATCAAATGGAAAAAGTGTTCTGCAATATTCCAGAATTCCAGTACTCTGGAATACTGGTAATGGTGCTGCCTGTCAAATGCTTCTTCAACTTCACTAGTGGTCACTTTTTTCTAACAAAGTTTAATTTTTTGGATAATAGCTTATATTTTGCTCTTATTGTTTTATAAAAATAAATGAAAAACAGAAAAATGAAAGTGTATACACTAGTAAATCCTTTAGGTCTTATTTTGTCATTGTTTTTCTTCCCATCCCCATTTCAATGAAATGGCTCTCTTCTTTGCTTTGCACAATGCATAGCATATAATAACTGGCCAATAAACATTTATGGATAAAAGAAAGGATGAATGAGTTTCTGAGGTGAGTAGAGGTAAATACAAGAAACTAATGTGAAATTATTTTACCAAGTTTTAAAATACTAAGAAGTAGTATAAGTTAAATACAAAAAGTTCCAAAAGAAGTTTGGTGAACTGGAAGCATAGAATTCACGTTCATGAGTGTTGTTCAGGGCGGCGCCTGTGGCTCAGTGGGGGCTCCAGCCCCATATACCAAGGGTGGTGGGTTCAAACCCGGCCCTGGCCAAACTGCAACAACAAAAATAGCCGGGCGTTGTGGAGGGCACCTGTACTCCCAGCTACTTGGGAGGCTGAGGCAAGAGAATCGCCTAAGCCCAGGAGTTGGAGCTTGCTATGAGCTGTGTGACGCCATGGCACTCTACCGAGGGTGAAAAAGTGAGAGTCTGTCTTTACATAAGTGTTGTCCAGGGAATAGCATTAAGAGAGACCTTATTAGCCAGATGCCTGGTCCTAATATTTATTGAATGACCTTTGTAAAGTCCCTTAATTTCTTTGACTATAGTAGGTTTACTTATAGAGGAATAATAATAAGATTTATATACCTGAAAATGAGAGGTTGAATAAAATAATTTCTCTGGTTCTAAGGCACATGAGTTTTTAGGTCTATTGTGAAACTATAAATAATAATTTTAGATGTAAAAATTTCAGTATTCATATTTAGAAAATAATGATTCTGAGTATAGTATATTCAGGGTGAGTAGAACCTGCATGTAAGTAGGACCCTATGGTTTTTGTAGTGAAAAAGAATCAAAGAAAAAATGATGACTGAAGATTACACAAAATTAAAAATTTTAAACATTTAAGTTTAAATAATTTTAGAACAAAATCTACATATGTATTTTAAAATTGATTATCTATATGACTGCATAATTGGATATACTTCATGTTTATTTCAATATCATAGATTTTATTTTCCTAAGTATTGATTATTTACACTTTATATATCTCAATGAATATAGACGGTATGTATAAAGATATTACTTCTGAGAGAGATTGTATTTGCTTGTCAGTTCAGGGCATTTTTTTATATGCAGAAAAATCCTCTCACTCTCTAACCATAATACTCGTCCATGAAAATGTATTGGGCTTAGTGTCAAAATTTTCTATGAATAAAAATCTCAGTGAGAGACGAGGTGGCAGAATTTAAGAGTTATGAAATGGAAATAAGCTGGTCTAAAAGCCCAGTGATGCACATTCTCCAAAGAAAGTCTGAGAAAAATAATATATTCAACATAGAGATTATTTTAAATTGTAAAATGTAGAAGTAATTGAATTGCGAGGGTATTTTGAGTTGAAGAAAATATGTCAGAAGGTTCAAAATAGGTCGGAAAATAGTTATAAAAATTATGAAAATCATAAAAATAGTTAAAAGATAAAAAATGTGAAAATAAAATTCCAAACATAAAGCTTAGTCATGAAATGCACTGTATTTACAGATATGAAATTAAAACTAGGATTGAATCCTAATGTGGTTCCTAATGTCACGGCCCTTTAATACAGTTCCTGTGGGTCAGATTAACTGTATTAATCTAAACCGCTGGATTAGACAATTAGAACAGTTAAATGTAGAAAGAAAACGGCAGCCTATAAATAGCTTAGAAAGGATAGAAGAGTAAAAAAGGTTGGTAGATTTCTCAGATCAGTAATACAAATACTGGAATAACATTATTAGCTTTTTGATTGAGCTAATCTAAAACAAGGAGGAGAAAATAAATCTGTGAAACAAAAATCCAGTCATTCAAAATATCGTACAGCACTTTATTTTGAGATATTAACATGTGCTGAGTCTACAAAGTGTTGGGCTTACAGAGACAGGTATTGTTAGCTGGGCATTGTTGCCTATTCAGAGAACTCAATGATCAACTCAGCAATGACAATACCATGTGATCAGTGATGCCACAGAAATGATAGCACTAACCCTAGGGTCCTAAACAGGCTTCCTGAACTTCCAGATGAAGGGTTGGCTTATTATATAAGACCAAAAAAAAAATATTAGAATAGTAGAAAATAAATAAGTTCAAGAAATCATTTTCATGTGTGTGATGCATAGAATAATACAAACCCTGACTCAAGGCAACACTCAATTATAAGCCTATGGCATGAAATGAAGTAAGAAAGATTAAGCAGTGAAAATTCTTCTTAGGAAGAAACCATAGTAAGTAAAACTAAAAAAATACTAATCATTCCATTTCAAGTAGAAATATACCATGACCTTACTTAAGGCTTGCTCCGGATGTCTTTCAAATTATGACAGTAATAACCAGTCATGCATCCTGGTTGACTGGTCTTCTGTGAAGTACTGTGTGTGTAAAAATAATTTAAATCTTTGGAAAAGCAATATTCAAAGTCATTTCAGAATAATGAAGACACTACAGCTATGGAAAAAGTTGAAGTGCATTAAAGGGATACACACTTTAGAAATGATTTTAAAAAATCATCGGTGGTCATAAAGGAATAAATTGGTCTCCCTTTTCAATGTAATAAAACTTAAATTATTCCTAAATGGTTTATCAGTGAAGTTTCTGAATTATTTTGCCTAAATTTAGTATTGTTGCTTTTTTTCTAATGTAACTTTTTCTTCATGTATGAAATTATGGTGCAGGCCACCTTTTGAAGAGCTATGTGGAAAGTGTATGCCATCTGAAGAGTGGTAACATAAATAATCAAATAGCCAACCACTTCTCTGAATGTTAAATGTGCTTACATTTATTGGCACATCACAATTTAGATTGTTGATATATTATAGTCATTTGCAATGGAGTCTATTTTTCTTCTAGAAAGTTCCAAAGATGAAATATTTTAAATTAATGTGGGGTTATACACAGTACAATGGAACTTCTTTAATGCTGAACTAGAGAAAAGTTTACTTTTGATTTATTCACTAAAGAAAGGATTTCCTAGGTAAATGCAAGATACATATGAGGTCTGGGAAAGAGATGAAATGACTTCAAATCATCCTCAAGTACATTGAAAGTACCATTTTAAACACAACTGATATTCTTTTTAGCATGTTCCTGGGGACTCCTGCTAGGCAGCACATTTTAGCTTAGGTTTATTTATTAAGTACTCTTGAAAAAGTTAAAACTGCATGTCTTTGAATACATTTTATAGTTCTGTATCTTTACTAACTCAAATTGGCCAAATCAATCAATCATATGATATTTCACTACATATGAGACTATAAAAATCATTTTAAAAGTCCTTGCAGGGTGATTCAACTTTAGGTATTAACTTATAAAACAAATCATTTATTTTTATAATTTATTCTAAAAATAACTGCTTTACCTGATGCTTCTCTTTTAAAATCACGTGTAAATGTTGGGTTAAAAATACTATAATTCAAAATAAAAAATGTTACATTTTAAGCTATGATTATTGTCATTTGAATGGGCTAATTTTTCAAAGTAAATTAGATGTGTGTGCATAAAAGATATTAGACCTATTTACATGACTACTATTTGTAGCTTTTTTTTTTTTAAATTTCAGAATATTACAGGGGTACAATGCATTTTGGTTACATAATTTGCTTTTGTGCATTTTAAATCAAATTTATGAGTGTGCCCTTCTCCTAGAAAATTGCATTGCATCATATAAGTGTGAATTTACTGTTCTTCTCTCTCGCACTTGCTAGACTCCTCTTGAGTTTTACTCCCCTATTTCCCCACAAGTATTGATTGACTAGTTTGCACTTAGTACTCAGAGCATGTTGTATTTATATTTCCATTTCTGCCACCCTTCACTTAGAAGAATGATCTCCAGTTCCTTCTTGGTTATTACAAAAGATACTAGATCGCCATTGTCTTTTTTTATGCCTGAGTAGTACTTCATGGTACAAACTACTGCAGCCTCTATGGGAGATAGTATAGAAATACCTTAAAGAACTAAAAATGTAGGATTTTTTTTTAAGTTCTAAATATTACTATTATTGCATAGGAATGGGGAAATGGGAGTGGTGAACCTCTTTCTCTAGGCAGATGTACAAATCTGAAAAGGCACTTTAGTCCATAGTCTTAAATTTCAAGTTTAAAGAGTATATGGCATAATTTTTATAGAAAAAGATACTTTCTTTTGAAATTCTACACATTTAAATTGTATATGTGTTGCTTCATTACTGGTTAAGATAATCATTTTGTTTTGTAATATGGACTCCCTATTGCCTGGAAATACCAGGCCCTTATCAAACAACTGTTCCTTTCTAGGATTCGTTGCAACAGCCTCTGATATTAGCCTTCTGCACTCAGGCCTTGTTCCTCTTCCTTATTAAATCCATCCTTGAAGTTGCCATAAAATCAATGTCTTTTCTTATTTGTTACTATTATTGTAATAAGGTAATCTTTTCGTTAAATACTATAACACCAGAGCAATATTTTTAAAAGATAAAGGTGGTTCTTTTTTAAAAAGCTTTTTTTTTTTTTTTTTTTTTTTAAAGACATGGTCTCACTCTCTCTGTTACCCCAGCCTGAGTGCAGTGGCAAATTCATTGCTCATGGAAGCCTCAAACTCCTGGACTCAGGAGATCGCCCTGTTTCAGCCCTGCAAGTAGCTGGGACTAAGTATGTTCTGCCACACTGGCTAATATTTTAAAAAATTATTTTATTGCAGAGTCTGGGGTCTCATCATGTTGCTCAGGCTGGTTTCAAACCCCTTGATGTAAATGATCCTCCCACCTTAGCCTCCCAAGTGACTTGAGATGATAGATGTGATCTATCATGCTTGGCTTGAAAGTGGATTTTATAGGGCAGTCCCTGTGGCTCAATGGAGTAGGGTGCCGGTCCCATATCCCGAAGGTGGTGGGTTCAAACCCAGCCCCAGCCAAAAACTGCAAAAAAGAAAAAAAAAGTGGTTTTTATATAGTGGTGAAAATGATTATATGTATAAAGCTAGGCTAGAGGAGATGATATTTAAAAATAGGCTGCAGCAAGAATGTCTTTAAAATTTTCACTTTCTCAACTAAAGTCGAAGAACAGAGGTTCTAGTATCTGCCACTGGTCTGATCTTTTCATAGATAAGAAAATAATTATTGAATGTTTTGGAAAGCCGTGGTTAGGCAGGTAATAAGTAGGAGTCAATGTTTGGGAGAAGGAAGTAGCATTGGGTGTGACCGCTTTTAACTTGAACCCTTGTTGAGTGGTGTCATGGTCCCTCTGTGCTTTTATAACAAAATGACTTAATACTGTCACCTGGGCCACTAAGGTTCAACAAATGGAGTTGGGGGGACACATTTAGATTATAGCAAGTGGCTAACACATGGATAATATATCTCACCTTTGATGGCTTACTAAACAAGAGGGCAAAGTTTAAGTCAATCACGACCATTAGAATGGGTGGCGGAAATCCTAGATAGCTTCAGAAAGCAGGGAGGAGCCCTATATTCTGTATGTAAACTCAACCCAAGTCTCTGGATGGCCCTTGAACCCTATGTGTATGGCGGAGAATCTAATGAGTATGGCTGGTGCTAAAAACTAAATTGAGTTTCTGAAAGTGTCATTAATTGAGGAAGACAATATTTCAACATTTGAAATCTAATTGTGTGTTTTCCAATTAGGATGATTTCTTTTGCATTTTTATGACTTTAACATATCAAACTAGTTGGTAATTTTCTAAATGTAATCTATCATCAAGTGCTAATGCAACTTATAATAAATTTTTACATGTGGAGCTGCCTTTTTATGAAGGGTCTAAGGGAAACTATTGTGTAACAATTGGTGTAAATAATATGGTAATTATTCTTAGATAACTTATTCACTACAATATACATTTATTTTGATGACATACCGTCTCTATTAGCAAATTTCAACTTGAGTTCATCTGCTTCATAGGAAGTAAGAAAAAAATGTATGAACTTTGATTATGACTTACACGAACTATTTAAAAACCTACTAGTCAATATTTTTGTTAACTTAAAATAATTGTAAATAATTAAGCTGACAAAGATTTGTTTTCACTTTGTAATTTTTAAGTATTCTGTACTGAAAAAGTAGAATTCTCTATTTTTGTACCTACATGAAATATATAGATTGGAAAATATTTTATCATCATGCTTTAAGACAGGAAATATAAAATAACAGCTTTAGACGTTTTAATCTAGTTGATAACCTATTATAGCAAGAAACTAATATTTTAATAAAATAATTGGACACAAAAAACATTAAGATGTGGTCCCAAAAAGCATTTCACAAAAGCTATTTGTTTAAAAAAAAAAAAGAGTTTTAATTTAAATTTCATTCCCAAACTTCTGCGTTCAATGATCTATAATTTCCTTTTCTACTTACAAATACAAATTTCCATTTCTTACCCGTATACAGTGTGCATGCGAATATCTTAAAGGGGCTCAACTCTGTTCACGCTGTATTAGTGAAAATAAAATGTATCCCACCTGCATGATGAACTTTTGACACAGATGGGATCTTAGAACAAATCTAGTGTAAAAATTGTTGATAGTGAGAAGGGCGTCAACCCCATATACCAAGGGTGGCGGGTTCCAACCTGGCCCCAGCCAAACTGCAACAAAAATAGCCAGGTGTTGTGGTGGGCTCCTGTAGTCCCAGCTACTGGGGAGGCTGAGGCAAGAGAATCGCTTAAGCCCAGGAGCTGGAGGTTGCTGTGAGTTGTGATGCAACAGCCTCTACCGAAGGCGACAAAGTAAGACTCTGTTTTCAAAAAAAAAATGTTGACAGGATACCTTACTATTAACAACTATCTGGGAAGGAGATTTCCAGAGGAATATAAGATAAATTGATAGATTATCTGATACATTTCACCATTCAGTATTTAAAGTTTTTTGACGAATCCATTGGGGTATTAGTAAAATTAGCATTAGCTATGTGGCTAAATACAAAAACATTTGAAGTTTTATGATAGAATTTGTTATTTTGCACACATATATACTTCTCATCCTCCTTCTGAAGGGAGGGTTATTGTATTCAACTTACTTTGGCCAGCAGAGTATGGTGACACACCCCCAGCAAAGCAGAAAATGTAATTGTACGTACGTCCTTCCGCTCAGCTTCCCACTTCTTTACCTGATGACTGGTATGTGGTTGATTGGGCCTTCTCTCTCAGCATAAAACACAGTACAACAGAGATGAAAGGGACATTCTGAAAACTGACACAAATTTAAAGTGATTGATAGCCTAGATCATCCTACCCCTTTTTAAAAAAGACATTCAGGGATATTATCACCATTCAAAATTATCTTGTTAATTGACTAGCATATGTGTCTGTTGCTGATATCTCCCCATTAAAAGTTGATAGCGACACGTACTTAGACTATCGTGGTTGAATGAAGTGACCGCTGTTCCCTATTTTATTTCCTTGTTTTACTTTCGCTTATGGTTTTGATGACTCCTTGACACCATATTGGTTATTCACTTGCTTGTATGTTAAAACTTGGCTCACTGCAGCAGAATGTAAATTCAGGTGGGTGACAGCCAAAGTGTTTCCACCACCTACAACTGTACTTGGCACTGAAGAGGCTTTAAGATTCATGAATGAATGAATGCATTGATGAATAAATTAACTACATGAGGAGAAAGAGAAAGAATATAAAATCATACCCTTTTAGGGATAGAAGGGCATTTGTAATCATTTAGTTGAACAGGTTTAGCTCTATGTAAGAAAACCGAGGCCCAGGATGCACGTTTAATTATTAAAAGAGCAAGGGGACTGATTAATTAGCTGTCATCTAATTTACATTTTGACCTGCCACATTGTGCCCTTTGTGAGTAAATGAATTTTGGTTTTTTGGCCTTCACTTTAGGTCTGTTGTCTCTTCAGTGTTTTTGGTCTATTGTAGATGCTTCCGCAACTGGTTGAATTAAGAAACGAGTAAGTCATAAATAAATAGTGTACAGTGGTAAGTTCTATGACCTGGTAATATTTGCATTGCTTGAACTTTGTCCGGCATGGGGTAATCTTTGATTATGTCTGGCAATAAGGTACTATTGAAATCTTTCAGTCACAGGAAGAGAAAGGTGGCTTTTGTGTGTTTCAAGGGCAACCATGTTTGAAATCCTGGGGCTGAATTGGCGAACCAAGCAGGGAGTCTCTGAAAAGGAAAGTATTCAACCCTTTCTCAGAGAGCACTGTTATTTGGATTCTTTCTGCATATACTTGCTCAAGACAGGATATGATCATTCTTGAAGGAAGGATGTTGGCTGCACATGGGGCAAAACCACCCTTTGAACATCTGCACGTCCCATATGCTCTTCCCCTGGAAGTGCTGCACTCCAGGCTGGTGCTATTCAGCCCACACAGCGCTAATCAGCCACAGCAATGCCAAAGCATGTGCACCCAATTAAGGGCACTGCAGCCCACACACCCATGGTGGCTGTTGGCAGTGTGACTTGCATCCTCAGATCCTGTGCACACAATCTGGCAGAGGCGAATGCTCTTCAGATGTCCCTTCCCGTCACCTTCAGCTTGCCTGTCAGAAACCTCACCTATCAGGGTTTGAGCAATAACTTAGAGAGGTGAACTGGGTCTACAGTGACTAACAGGTGCTGTGTTGCTGACACCAGCACAATGTGGGGACTTTTTAAAAAAAAAATAAATCTTGCACAGTCCAAGTCACTAGGAAAATGGATTTAATGAGGTGGAGCTGTAGAAATATTGACTTCTTAAGTGCACTGTAACCTGCATATACTCTGAGTTTTGCAGAATCTCTTATAGCCAGTTATGAATATGACAGAGAACTTTACTTAGCAGAGAATAAAACATTTAACAACCCTTTCATTAAAATACGATTAGAAAGAAAGGAACGTAGGCATGTTATATCTGAATTTAGACACCATCATTTTTATCTGTACTTGTCGTGTACTTGAAGGCAAAAAAGACTTAGGGAAGAAACACCCCTCCATTCATATATATTCATCTATTTGCTGTTTAGGTAATGAGCATATTATTTATCTTACAATGGGCTGGATGCTATGTTTAGATGCCAAAATAAGAGTTCCTGTTTTCAAGCCACAAAAATGATAATGTGAGCCCCCGAGAGATGCAAGAGAAAAATACTGTCTTTTTCTAATTCACATCCAAAATAAAACAGGAAAATAATAGCATTTTCCTCTTAGATCCGTGTGTACTATCCTATGGAATAGAATTGGAAGAAGTTTATACACACAGCTGAAAGCTCCAAATGATACTTAGGTCCAAGAGTCTGGAAGGACAGAGACCTTGTGATTAAGGTTATAAATGACAACATTTGATGCGGAGCCTGGATGCAGAAGCTGATAGGGCTGTTTTGAAGAACAGGTGAAGTCCTTCAGAGAGGAATTAAATTGTCCAGGGACAAAGATCTGCTGAAGTGCATTTTCTAAACAGGTTTAAAAATGAATGGCAGGAGGGCATATATCACTGCATGTCTGTATCTGGCTTTACTATTGGCAGATTTCACTGAAGTTAAGTATTTAGTTTAGTTATTGGAAAAATAAGAGATGGCAAGGATTTAAGGGGAAAAGGCAGGTGAAGGGGGCAGGCCTTTTAGGCAGGTGGGTCAGCAAGGCTGAGAGAGGTATTACCAAAGTGTCAGGCTGGGTTTGAGGATGGAAACGCGACTCAAGGACGGTGATCGGTTCTGCTTATGAGCTTTATTGAGCATCACAAGGATGTGATTGAACTTGGAGCTGAGTAAGCTCTAAGTCTCCCTGCTGACCTTCCCTGGTTGGCAGCAGCGGCTGGCTGCCCTTGCCAAGTGGGGAGGCCACATGGTCCAAGGAGCTTTGGACAAGGATACTCCCAGGCTGTAACCCTCTCAATCTCACAAGGGCCGTACCCCTGCCTGGAAATGATTCATGCTTCCACATAAAACAGTAATATGCTTTTCTGAAATCCCTGTGCACTCACCCATGACCTGTTCCTGCATGAGACCTGGGAACTTTCCATTTGGGGAAACCTAGAGGCATATTTAACTAACCTCTGACATACATGTGAAAAGGTGACAAAAATAATAAAAATATTAATAATAATACTGATGTTAGCAGCTAGTATTATCTTAGTACTTGTATGAACCAGATGTTGTTTTTATGGTAATACCTCTGTGAAGTATATATTATCAGAATATCCATTTTATGGATATGGAAACTGGAGTGAGCAAAAGCCAGGGACGTATTCAAGTTCACACAACAAACCACGGACAGGGATTGGGTCTAGCAGGTTGGAAAGGAGGGAGAGACCTGCATCTCGGCCACATGGACTGGTCTTTATCTTGGAGGTAACAGGGACTACTTAGGGATTACAACGGAGGAAAGTGACATGGTCATGTATAAACTAGACTTGCAGCCTTTGTACAACTGAGTTTGAGACATGTTAAATAATTTTTCAAAGGTTATACACCTAGGAAATAGCAGAGGTGACACAGCCAAGCAAGAATAACAAGGCTCGCATGTTAAACTATCATATCCTATAGCCTCTTCCCACCCAAGGCAAAATGAGAAGGTGAGTTTCCTTCTCGAGGAGGACCTGGTGGCTGTCACTGCACCACTTCAGGGGTTAGTATATTAATTCAGGGTTCTTGGTCTGTGCAACATGGCAGTGACACTAGGATCATCCCTAGCATACAAGCTATTGGTAGCTGCCAGGATGCATTTTGCCTAAGGAGGGGATAAAGTGGGAATGGGGATCCCATGAGTAAGGCTGGTTTGAGATGAACTGACTTATATGATTTCACATCAGAAAGGAAATCGGGGAAATAAAAAGTTGCTCAGAATTATAAATATTTTAATTGGAAAGAGAATTTTTAGAATAATTGATTTGATATTATCATTGCATTATAAGCAAGAGTTAAGTATTCACTTACAGACAGATACTGTTCAATATCTAGAGAAGGTACCAGCGATGTCGCTTGGTTAGTCATTGTCAAGGTGCTAGATTCTGAAGGTTTGCTAAGTCTTAGCGTCTTCACATCACATCTAATTTACAAAGGTCAAGGATGCCATGTTAATTTCATGCCTTCCATGCAAAATTTGTTTCTTGCCTTCAGTTTTGTCAGGGAAGGTAAGGCAGTCATGGTTTAAGACAGGGAGCTTTGGGGTCTAGATGTCAGAATTCTGACACTCACAAGCAGCATGACATGTCAGTGCATGTCAAACTCCTAAGAAGCATATGCATAAATTGTAGGGAGTACTTTCTTCAGAATTCATGCTCAAAAATATCCAAACTGCATGAAGGCAATTCAGGGAAATATCCCTGGAAAGAGAATCCCAGGTGACAGCAAAGCATCTCTTAAAATATGTGTTTTCTCACATTTTCACTGACTCCTATGCCCCAAATTGAGAAAAGTAAAAAAGTAACCAACCTCACCTCCAGCTTTCTTTTCTATGGTTAATAAATCTTATAGGACTCAGAATGGTATTAAAACATTTGTAGGCCTTAATTACCCTCTTTGGCCTCCTCTTTCAGGGAGCCAGCAGCCTTTCGCATTTCAGGACCAGGGGTGGGGGCCAGCAGGGGAGATAACACAGACCACACGTAGGTAACATGTAAGCAAGCACGCGTGTGAAATCAACTTTAGAATGAGAGGAAACTCAGCCAGGTAGAAAACATATGTGAATAGAATGGAGATCCTGTATCCAGCAAAAGGTAAGTGACTGCTATGTCAAAAGAAAACAAAAAAGAAGAAAGAAAAGTAGGAAATTTTACAGTCATGTGGGAAACTGCAGGATGATGAAAGGAAATTAAGAAAAATAGATTAAAAATATATTGTAGTGCTAAATTCCAGGAAGCATCCAAACATGTGCTAGTATCTTTCGTCTCTTATATAAAAATGAAATATTCCTCTTATCTATGCTTCTGTTATAGTTGTCGCCTTTTTTTTTTTTTTATCCTTGCTTTCATAGTTTAACTTGTTCTGTGTTATTTTTACATGCTTTCTCCAATTAATCTTCTCTACTCATCAATTATCAATTCACTCTCCCATTTGGCTCACATTTCCAATGCGTCATTGAAAGTGCTCAATGGTTACCTTGGCCGCCATGTTGAAAATTCTTATTATTCTTATACACAGTTACTATCTACCACTTCTTATAGCACAGCTCCTCTTGGTTTCTGTAATGCACCTGCTCTGGTTCTTTTCTTAGATTACAGACCATGTGTTAAGTCTTCTTTCTTCCCTGACTTTTCCTCCGCTAATCGACTCCAGAATGTAGGAAGATGCAGGTTCCTAACCCCACAGCTTTTTGGTTGCAGTATCCTCTCCTCCAGGTGATCTTTCTCGTTAATTGTGTGGCCTTAAAACACCGTGAATAGTTTGGGTCTTCCCAATCACATAGAGGGATCTATGTAGATTTCTCTTCTGAGCTATGGTTTCATATATCCTTGATATCATCTCATAGTTGGCTCACAAAAATCTCATCTTTTCTATGTTCGTGCCTCATGCCTGAGAGATGGTATCATCAATTCCTCAGGTGATTGAGCCAGAAATACAGAATTCCTTTCTGTTACTCACACGTAGACACCTTATGAATATGTTATTCATTCCATAATGTGCATGTGTGTGTGTGCGTGTGTGCGCGTGTGTGTGTGCTCCCTAAATTCTCCCCCTTTCCACAATCGTCATCGTGGTCCAAACTGTTTCTGTCTCTGAGTTTGGCTTGCTGTCATATATAGGGAATGTGTAAGCTGCTCAAGAAATCCACCCATCTTGGCCTCCCAGAGTTCTAGAATGACAGTGGGATTCTTTGAAAGTTTTGAACCTGGTTAGAGAATATCTGACTTTTTCTCATTTTTTATTGATAATTATACATATTTATGGGATGCATGTATACAATGTGTAATTATTAAATTAGGGTAATTGGGATATAAATCACCTCAAACATTTATCATTTCTTTGTGTTGGGAACATTCCAAATCTTCTTTTCTGGTTATTTTGAAATGTTCAATAAATAATTATTACCTGTAGTCATCTACTGTGTTACTAAACATTAGAATTTATTCCTTTTATATAACCATATTCTTGTACCCATTTACCAGTCTCTTCTCAGCATTTGGTAACCATATTTCTACTCTCTGCTTCCAAGAGATCCACCTTTTTAGCTCCCAAAATGAATGAGAACATGTGATATTTGTCTATCTATGCTTGGCTGATATCATTTAACAAAATGATCTACAGTTCCATCCATGTTGATTCAAGTAACAGGATTTTATTCTTTTTAACTACTGAACAATGTTCCATCTGTATATATACACATTATTTATCCATTCATTTGTTCATGGACATCTAAATTGATTCTACATTGTGAATAATGCTGCAGTGAATATGGAAGTACACCTACCTCTTTGATGTAACAGCAACTGCTATTTTTTGTCTCTTGATAATAGCCATTTTAACTGGGTTGAGAAGATAAAATTTTATAATCACATAACTGACCTTACAATGTAGACACTCATTAATGGAGCCTTAGAAATATACAAACATTATAGACAGGGTTGTTGAAAATAATGAAGTTCTCAGAATTTAAGACTTATTTTTGCCTTACCTAAACAACATAGCACAGATTACAAGATCTATGTCAGCAGAAACATTCCTGATATCTCTGTATTATTGGGCTGGGTCAGTGAAATACAAACTCTTAGTAAATTTTTTTTTTATTATATTATTTCAAGATATTAGGTCCATGTTCTCTCTTCAAATATCTTTTGGAATACCTAATTAACATTTAAAATCAAAGTTTAATATATTGCCAAACAATCACCTTTGACTATATACACCATGATTGAATTTATATAAATTTCTACCAAAAAAAGAAAGAAAAAATCTAAGGAGAAAAAGATTAGAAAGGTGGTTTCCTTTGATGATGGACTTTGACTTAGAAAGGCAGTAGAAGAATTTCTGGGATGATGGAAATATTTAAAATCTTTATAAAAGTGTGGATTATACGAGTATGTTCCTTTGTCAAACTTTATCCAATGTACACTTTTTATTTTCAACAACACTCTACATAGAATTAGTTTCACTTAATTTTTATAGTAGATAGTATATATTTCCATTCCATATATGGAAATATGCAGAAAAATAGTCCACACCTAGAATGAAATGATACAGAAGAAAAAGTCAGTGTGTGTGTGTGTGTGTGTATGAACAACCTTAGAAGCATCATAGGGCACTATATATTTATATTCATGTAAGTAAATCTTACATAAAAGTGCCGTATAAACAAATGTTACACTCTAGTTACTAAGTTTTGCAGTGGTATTTTAATAGTGGTATGAACGAGCAATTCTGAAAGTTCTTTCTATGTAGGATCGAGCAAATTAATTATCATATATACTCAAGTATAAGCCGAGTTTTTTCGGCGCAAAATTTGTGCCGAAAAACCCGAACTCAGCTTATACTCGGGTCATACAGGTTATTTGATTAGGTGCACACGCACCTAATCAAATGCATGTAGTCTCCAGTACAGCTGAAGCTCTGTTTGGACATACAGATGATGAGGAGGAGGAATCCAGTTTTGAAGGATTTTAACCTTTGTGATTTAGCTTACCTGTTAAGCTACGGTCTTCTGCAATTTATTTAAAGTTTTAAAGTTGTTGTTGCTAGTTTACAGTTTTTCTTTAGCAATAAATATTGACAAGCATTTAACCTGATTCCTCAATTATTGTAATTGTTTTGGGTATATATTTTTATTTTTGAAATTTACCAGTGGCTGCTGCATTTTCCACCTTGGTTTATACTCGAGTCACTAAATTTTCCCAGTTTTTAGGGTAAAATTAAGGGGGTCGGCTTATACTCGGGTCGGCTTATACTTGAGTATATGCGGTATATTGAGACTATAAGAAGAAACATTTTCTCACTGTTAAAGAGGAGAGTTACAAATATGTAAAGGAGGAAGGCTAGCATGTGCCCTGTAATGCCAGGTTGGTTTTAGTGATATTTGTATTGGATTATTTCTATACCCGTAACTATACTCACATCCATATCATCTGTATCTTAGCTCTGTCTGCTGAGAGAACCTAGGATCACCATGTCAGAGGCAATGAGTGTATCTAGATTTCTGATCTTAGTTTCTAGATGTTATTCTACAAGTAAAAGAACCACAACTCTTAGATTGGGACAATAGGTGAAAAGGATAAGCCTAGAATATCTTGATCTTCTAGAAGGTGAGGAAGTACTTAAAGAATGATGGGAATGTAGCAGTAAAGCACAGGGGTAAATTTCCAGATGTTTCACTGTCTAAATCTGGGACTATTTTAGTACCAAAATAAATAAAACTGACAGTGGATTCTAACTTACTGTAGAGTAAGAATCCAAAGGCCATAATGATAAAAATAAGTAAATGTAAGAATAATTTTGGGAAATGAACTTGAATGCTCATTAGTTTGATGTTTATTTTAGCTAACACATTAATTTTACTGATAAGCCCCATACTGGTTTATCTAGTTCCTACCCATTCTTCAATGATGCATGGTCTACGGTGAAAGCACTGAGCATGCACCATGTTAGACTTCTTTAATTGGAAAGTAAAAATTCCATTGCTTTACTTTTTAAAGAAAGGTATACTCTATTGTATGAAAGTGCTTTCCTCTATAGAATGGAAATCAGTCTGAAAGAAAGTAGCCACCATAGAAAGTTCTCGATGTATATAAGAAGGCGAACAGCCTAACTTAATAGAATGCAGTCCATATATGGGGGTGTGTCAATGGGAATGTTAAAGACCACGGCAGTCTTCTGCATTCATGCCAGAAAAATCTATTGATCCAATCTGGATGTTAGTTTATCTCATTAAGGAGTGTGGTGAAGAGTGTTCCTGGCCCTTTTCTGCTAATTTTGTCTCCCTTGGCCCGTGAGGGTCTGATTGGATGGTGTCTGCACTGAGGGGAGCTGAATACTGCTCTGATTAGCCACTTTGTCAAATGTCACTTGCAATCAATTTGTCTGATGGAAAGAGCCTTCAACTCTGGTCTGAGAGTCTGTGTTGTCAGGGTGTCTGGGAAGCAGATACCACAGCCCTGCTTGTTCCATATCTGCAAGAGAAGGATAGAGACACAAACCAATGTGCTTTGTGAACACAAATAACGTTCACAAATAAGTGAGAAACACAAGCATGACATCTCAGAATTACGTTATCACTGCCCTCCTAAGATGAAGATTCATCTTAATCTTAACTCAAACGACCATGCCTCAAGTCCAAGGAAAACAACTTGGTTGTTACTGATTTAAACAACACATGCCCACAAGTGTTTTTAAACTCAGGTCTACAATTGTAAATATTTGTGGAGTCGTATCCATTTGCTGTCTGGGGGGCATTATTATGAAGTCATTTTCATTCTTCCTGAATCTACCTGTAATTTAAGCACCAGAGCAGTTACTATCAAGTCTACAAAAAGGTGTCTCGTCCCTAAGTCTGTCTGAATTATCCCAGGTCTCTTCTTTTTGTTTGTTCCTCTAAAGCAGCGGTTCTCAACCGGTGGGTCGCGACCCCTTTGTAACAATGAAAATACATCCTGCATATCAGATATTTACATTACGATTCATAACAGTAGCAAAATTGCAGTTATGAAGTAGCAACAAAAATCACTTTATGGTTGGGGGTCACTACAACGTGAGGAACTGTATTAAAGGGTTGCGGCATTAGGAAGGTTGAGAACCACTGCTCTAAAGGAGTATTTATTACATGTTCTACTTTAAATGATAGTCCTTTCTTCCTGTGTATATTTCTTCCACTACTTAAATGTTTTACAATGCTTATTAACCCAAGTGAAATGTTTATTCACCATATCAATAAATATAATTTAAAACTCAAGACATTCCTGTAAAAAGGAGTTATATATCTGATATCCAAAATGTACATTCAGTGTCCTATATAAATCCAAAGATCTGTGAGCCAAATTGGTTTTCACTGAAATTTTCTTTCTGTAGTCTAAGCTTACCCAAACAAAACCATTATAACTTACCTGTAGATTATTATGCATTCATGTTATATAGCCTTTGGTATTTACCAGAGTTAAATAATATAAAATTACCTTTAGAAAACTACACGTAGCATTTCCTGTCTCTACTCTAGACTGTGCTCTTGGTAGAAAACAGGTCTCCTGTCCTTGCCCCACTCTCACCAAACCTGATGGGGAGAAATTAGCTCCTAATCATCATTAACTTCTAATTAGCTCCTAAGTGTATCAATTTTTGCAATTTTCCCAGCACCCAGCTAAATAATTTTATATAACATTCTCAATGAACATTTTCAAAATGGAACACAAGTACACACGTTTGTCTTAAACTCAATCCTAATGAAAGTCTTTTATCAGTGACAGGTTTTCAAAAATCTCTTAAGTTTTGCTGTGCTTTTCAAATCATCATTCCTGACTCTACATGTATTTTTTGGGAAAAAGTATCTCCTCTATTCCAAAATGAGATATGTTCACTACAAGGCAAAAACCAGACTCTATTATATTGTAGAAAATGGCACACAGGATTCCTGCCAAAGTGTTTCAACTTTCTCAGTGGAGTAATTAATAAACGAATGAACCCAAATGTAAAGTGAATTTTTCTAATTGACTTAATTAGAATGGGCATAAATAAAAAGGGTTGGGTTGATAGAGAACCAGGTTTAATAGTGTGACCCTTTCACGTGGACATGAGGAAAGCAAAAAGCACTTTAAAACCAATGTTTAAAAGCTTATCCATAAATAAATCACTATCCAAAGAATATGAATGTACAGGGATAGCCATCAAAACTCCTTTTGCAGGAAAAATGGGGATGTGGGTAGACTTCTCTGGAGTTCTGTGATTGCCAGTGGTTTTCAGATTGTTTTCCCTGGGGAACCCTGTGAGAGAGTGGTGAAGGGGGATACAGCCCATGGCTAGCCGGTCAGCTCTCTCTCAAGTTGAACCAAAGCAGGATCCTCTTTAACACTTACTATAGTTGGCTTCCATTTAAAGAAAACGTCTTACTCCACTTACATCACAAAATCACTGAGAGCCCAGATTTTAACATTTTAATTTTATTTTTGAATATTTGGTAGACATATGCTCACACTATGTTGCCTAGGCTGCTTTCAAACTCCTGGCTTCAAGACATTCTCCCACCTTGAGGAGCTGGGATTATAGGCGTGGGCCACTGTGCCGAGCCAAGAGCTATAGTTTATTTAAATAGGCGTTCTTAAAATTTTTTGGACTCGCAAACTTATTTTATAATAAAATATAATCTTGTGCTTATTCTAAAGAGTTACAAAACAATCTCCTCATGTTTGTATATGTTTAAGAAATTACTTTTTTTTATAAATTATTTCAAATACACAAAACGCCACTATATTTGTAAAACTTAGTTGTATTTTGTACTACTTTAGTAAATTTTAAAAATATTAAGAAATGTATTGTTTTCCCACTTTTACATTATTCTGGCTGGTAGCACGCACTGTGTAATTTATCACACAATAATTGTATAGGGAAAAATGATTCATTTAAATATATATTCAAAAACAACTCACGGGGTGGCGCCTGTGGTTCAAAGGGGTAGGGTACTGGTCCCATATGCTGGAGGTGGCTGGTTCAAGCCCAGCCCTGGCCAAAAACTGAAAACAAAACAAAACAAAAAACAAAACAAAAAAAACAACCCTTATTGTCTTAAACTTGAAGTTAATTACCTAAATGATGAGCTATTTAAAATGGACCAGCATAGATTTATACTATTGTGAATATAAATTTAACCAAGAATTAGATTAATTAAAAGTTACATGAGGGTAAAAACAGCTTGGAGAGTTAATATCAAACCAACTTTCTGACTGAGTTGTCTTACTTCCCAGATACACATTTATAGGTTTCACATGTTCTACAAAAAGAAAAAAATTATTTCATCTGCTTATTTTTTTTTTTAATGACATCAACAAGAGCCTTGTCTTCCTTTATAGAAACTTTAGAACTCCCAGCCAGTAGTTGGAGAAGCTATTGTTAAGCATTCTGCATCCTTACGCTAGAAGATGGGGTACGTTACGAGTTAAGTGGGTTAGAGTGAAGTGTTGAGAGAAATTAGCAGAAAGTGTTGATTAAATATCTAATCGGCAATATGTACTATACCTTTTGAGTAACTGCTAATAAGAATGTTACTGGAAAATTAATAAAATAGGCAATGTTGGCAATCCTATAAAAAGAAAGCCACATTCTGCCTGGCTCCTTAAAGGGGAGACCAGGGTTTGGCTGGGCAAAAATGATTCTTGTTTGATGTGGGGAGGGAGAGAGTGCTGCAATGCAAAATGGGCTCTGTTATGTCCCATGTGGCATTTCTCAAAAAGTTTATTAAATATAAGTTTATATCTAGCCACGTGTCTCAAGAGTTTCGCACCAAATAGCAGCTTGATGGCAGCACCTGTGGCTCAAAGGAGTAGGGCACAGGCTATACCACAGGTGGAGAGTTCAGCCCCAGCCAAAAACTGCAAAAAAATAAAAATAAAAAATAAAAATGGATAGCAACTTTATAAGATGCAGAAGTGGATAGATTTTCAATAGACATGCCAACTGTTTAAAAGTGGCTGTATGTTAACCCACATTAAGTAATAATCTGGTTGGTTTGTTGTAGGCCACCTTTAAATCTTGCTAATTTAGAGGAAATAGAATGAGCTGTTCAGAAATGAATTACTTTGTGGCATGGTGGGTATACTACTTTGTAGCACTGTAGCTTTACTTGGCAGCTCCCCAAACTGTGTTCTGATTTAAAACCTTGCTTACTGTAAAAGAAATAGGAAGCTGAGACGGGGAAAGACAGCTGACCCAGAGGCTGTGGGCCCCAGCAGAGAGGCATGGGCGTGAAAGGAGATTTGTCAACCAGGATTTAGCTTTATTCTGATTCATGAGCAGGGTTGATTAGAAAAAATGAAGGTTGGTCTTAATGCAGGTGGATTTTCTATAGGTAACTTTAGATTTATTTTTGGGAGGTTTTCACAATCCTGACTCAATGCCGGGGAGTGCTGATTAAGACTGCCTCTTTATTCTCTTAGTGTAAGTGCAAATGCTCTTCCTCTTAACACAAGCGTTTTCCTCAAAATAATAAAGAGAATGCAGCCAAAACTAAACCCTATACATACCAAGTATTCTCATCCGCTTCCTTCGGCTGTTTCCATCCTCTGTGCTGCATGACAGTGTATGTTAGAATTAGTTTTGTGATTGAAAAGGAAATAAAAGGGCTCAGGCCCAGTGTTAAAGGAAGGCTATGTTAACCAGTGTGATGAAAATATGTCAAATGGTCTATAAAACTGGGGTATGGTGCACAATGAATGCATTAATGTACAGGGCTATGATTTAATTAAAAAAAATTAACAGAATTTATTGTAGATGGAATAATGCTTTGGTCTCTTGAGGGTAGTAAGATAATAAGTTATATTTCCTTGAATTTTAAATGTCTAGATTGTATATTTTATTGATGTATTATTGTTGACATCCATTTGTTCCCCACATAAAAAGGCAAAGTCTTTTGACATCTGAAAAATTATGTGTGTACATCCTTAGATTCTATGATAAAATAGGTTCATTGTATCAAGGAAAATTATAAAATATGTAAAAATAAGTATATGCATGTCAATATATACGTTCTGAATTTTATTAGGAAATACTTTGGATGATTGCTTGATTAGCCCATTATATATGTCTACATAGCCATAAAAGGAATTATGTATTTAGTCTAAACCACACAAAAATAATTCATATAAAAATTATGTAAATCACACTATCCCATGGAGTTATATGTGTCTTTATTGGCTTCCATGGTTTTGTATGAATATGCAGATTTCTGTTGTTACTGATCTCAACTTTTATTCGATGCTGGTCTGAGAAGATGCCAGGAATAATTTCTATTATTTTAAATTTACTGAGTTTAGACTTGTGACCTAAGATGCGATTGATTTTGGAGTATGTTCCGTGGGCTGATGAGAAGTATGTGCATTCAGTTTTGTTGGGATGAAATGTTTGTAGATGTCTGCTAAATCTAAATGTTGGATGGTTAGGTTCAAATCTAAAATTTCTTTGCTAAGCTTCTTAGTGGATGATCAATCCAACACTGCCAAAGGAGTGGTGAAATCTCCAACTACTATGGAGCTGGAGGAAATCAAGTTGCTCATGTCTGTTAGAGCTTCTCTTATAAATTGAGGAACATTTTGGCTAGGTGCATAAATATTAATAATTGAAACTACTGACCTTGTAGTCCTAGCTATTCAGGAGGCTGAGACAGGAGATTGAGCACTCCAGTCTGGGTGACAGAAGCTCTGTCTCTGAAATAAATAAACAACAACAAATATTGACATATTAGTTCATGAGTTTAAAAATCTCAACACAGGTTGAGCACCTATAGCTCAGTGCTTAGAGAGCCAGTCACATGCTCCAGGGTTGGTGGGTTTGAATCTTGCCCAGGTCTGCTAAACAATAACAAAAAATAACCAGGAGTTGTGGTGGGTGCCTGTAGTCTCAGATACTCAGGTGGCTGGGAAAAGAGAAGCCACCTGAGTGGCTTGAGGTTGCTGTGAGCTATGGCACCACCAAGTTGCTGAGAGAAACTTTAGGTTGCTGTGAGCTATGGCACCACTCTCAAAAAAAAAAAAAAAAAAAAATATATATATATATATATATATATATATATCAACACAAGGCCTCGTGTGGTGGCATATGCCCATAATCCTAACACCGTGGGAGGCCAAAGTGGGAGGATTTCTTGAGCTTCAGAGTTTGAGACCAGCCTGAGTAAGAGACCCCATCTCTGCTAAAAATAGAAAAATTCACCTGTTGTTATGGCAGGCACCTGTGGTCTTAGCTACTCAGGAGGCTGAGGAAGGGGATTATTGCTTGAACCCAGGAGTTTTGAGGTTTCTGTGAGCTATGATGATGTCACAGCACTCTAGCCTGGGGTGAAAGAGAAACACTTTGTCTAAAAAAAAGAAGAAAACAAGTTTTTAAAACTTTCTTTTGTGTATCGCTTTCAGGGATTCCAATGAGGCGGATATTAGCCTTCTTCAAATTATCCTGGAGCTCTCAGAGAGAATTATCCATTTTTGCTCTCTATTTCTCTTCCTCTTTGAGAGTTTGAGAGCATTCAAAGGCTTTGTATTCAATGTCAGAAATCCTTACTTCTACCTGCTCCACTCTGTTACTGAGAGATTCTACTGTATTTTTTAGGTCTTTGAGGGCTGCAAGTTCTTGCTTCAATGTGTTAAAATCTGTGGTGGCTTTGTCTTTAAATTCGTTGAGTTCTTGAGACAATTTTTGAATTGCTCCTCAAATTTCTAATTCTAACTTTTCCTCCATTGTATTAATCTTGTTTGCAATTCAAATTCTGAATTTGATTTCTGACATCTTGGTTGTCTGTTTATGAAAGGGATCTTCAGTTATGTCCGTCATATCTTTATTTGGGGAAGTTCATCTACTCTGGTTATTCATGTTACCAGAGTTTTTTCCACTGATTCCACCCCATGATTATTTTACACCGTTTGACTAGATGAGTGGATAAAGAAAAGTTGGGTTCAGGGCTCCAGGA
>CAUYPK010095696.1:0-44451 GCA_963574355.1 Loris lydekkerianus | reverse complement strand
GACTCAGCGAGGCCCGGCCTGAAACTGCCTCTACCTAGATACAGCCAACGTGGTACCCTGCCATTGGCCCAACCCTGTCATGCACCTCATCCCCCGCCTTCTTTCCCCGCCCCTTCCCCACGCTCTATATAAGCGGCTGCTCGATGCAGTGAAGTTGAGTTCCTGCTTAAAAAAAATAAATAAATAAAAATAAAAATATAATAAAAAAATAAGAAAAAGAAAGGTTACTTTCTACTGATATACAGGAAGTTCTAAGTTTTGCTAGAAACTTCATTTGGAGTACATTCTAAATATCAAAGTGTATTTCTTCAAATATATCTTTAAGAAAATAAATAAATGCTCTGATTTAACCAACAAGAATATCTTCTATTTAGAAGAAAAAAATACATTGCATTGTGAGTTCTCACATATTCGGAATGAAGACTTAGGATTTATGCCATGGGTCTGAAATTGGCTGTTCCACGCATGTATATTTTGCCCAGCCCATTTACCTCATTATTTAAGATGAATTTTCTGGAATATCTGACCTAAATTTTACCAAGAGGCTTTATGTATATTGAGGAGGCCCATAAAGGATGGTATTCTTTTCCTGAACACCTGTTTGTTTTCAGTCATAAAAACATCAGGATGCTTCATGCATTTCCTTGATAAATAAATAATCCTGGAACCCAAAAGTCGATGTCATATTTTTGTTAAAAAGGTTAGTTTGGAAAAGCTAATGTAATGAACAGGATAATTATACCCAATAGCATTCATTGGCTCTGTCAATTTATAACAGAATGAAATAATTCTAAAATAATTTCTGTGCTTATGCAGCTGATACAATTCTGAAAATTGTTAGATTCAGCTGAAGAGGTAATTTATGTAAGCACAGGTAGAGAATGCTGAGCACTTTATTCTGACTGTAGTTGCTGGAGCTCTTTAACAGATCTTCAATGTCCATGAATTCATGGGAGGCTGCTTCTTGTTTGACTTGCACATTGTTTATCTGCCCATTGCTGTTAACTTCTTTCAATAAGAATGATGCCCTCTGAGTAATGCCCCTATTGTGAACTAAGAAAGACCCATGAATTATTAATAACCCGCAGGGTTGCAGAGCCCTTGTAGGAATGAGAGCAGTGTGCTCTGTACGACAATTCTGTTCACCTGATCTTGACAAATTAGGAGCATCTAAAACATACTCCTGCTTGTTAATACAAGAAGTAGGGGAAAAGGTGACTTGGAAATGCATCAATATTTAGCCCTTTTGTAGAATCTCAAAAGGATAATAGGGAACAGTGTTTCTTCATAAATAACTCTCTCCTATCTTTGTGGTTTAGTGTGGTAGGCTAATGCCTTTCTGTCAAGCTAAGCTTTATGGTTCAATTTCCACAACATTCTTTGAGAAACAACTGGGGGGGGGGGAGTAAAAACACAATTATAAAGATGCCTACCCCATAATAATTTATTCCTGTTTATAGAACTTGATCCTTTCAAGTATATTCTCCTACGAATAATGCTGTTAGCCAACAAGAGCAAATAAAACTCTATAGGAGTAGCAATTGTTTCATCAATAGCCTGGCTTATGTGAGAATCTTGACAGGAGGATTAGGAGTTGTAGCCACATTGAAATGTAAAATATGTAATGCTGTACTATGTAAGCAGGCAGGTTTTAAAACCTTTTAAGTGTGTGCACTCTTGGTACTTAATAGAGTTACAATTGAAATTTTGTTTTCGGAGAGATGAAGACTATTGTATATTATTCATTTTTTATTATTTATTTCATGCTATTGACCATTTTAAAATTTTTATTGAGGTGTGTCATATTGTTAACTAAAAAAACAAAAACAAAAAACAAGGTTTGTATTTTGGAAAAAGTAGAGCTTTATTTTTCATGAATAAAGGCTAGGAGCCTGTTGGGTGGCCATTCCAAAGATTGGGAAGTTGAGTCTTGGTCAGAAGCCAGGCACACATGTATTTAACAACCTATAGGAAGATTCATGAATATTTTTGAAGGGAAATTGTATGCTTGTGATTGTGCTTTACCTCTTCCATCCCATCATGGTTGAGAACTTAGTTTCAAGGTGTTTCTGGGGTCCCCTTGCCCAAGAGGAGTCTAAAGGGATCTGTTTAGTCAGGAGAGGGCTTCAGATTTTATTTTTAGTTCACAATACAAATGGTAAACTATACAATCTTATATGATCTCCTATACGTGTAGCTTAAATAATTTTTTCCTATATTATACACTCATGTTCTCATCATCTAGATGAGGATGTAGAATTTTTCTAAGTTATCAAACCTCTCTCATGCACGTCCCAGTCAATACCCACACCAAAAGTCACCACCCTCTGACATCTATCATTATAGGTAGTTTTTGCCTGTTTTTGAACTTTACGTAGATGGAGTCATGCATTATATTTTTATGTCAATATTTTTTGCAGTCTGTAAAAAAATTGATATAAATTTTGACATAATTTTTTTTATTATGTCTGTAAGATTTATCCATATATAAAGTTGTACTATTTATAATTTAGGCATTTACTTTATGGCTTTTTCATTCAGGCTGGTTATTTAAATAAAATATTTTCCTTATGTTGAGTAGAGTAAGTCTAATATTGTATTATAATTTTTGTACTCCAAATCTGGAGCTAAGGGTCCTCAAAATGCGCCTTTTCTGTTGTTCTTACTGATCTAAGAGCAGTGAGCTTTCCTTTTTTGTAAATTAGTAAGATCTTAATATTTGTAGTTACTTGTTGCTGGAGGTTGTAAATTACCATTCTTTCTGTCATGCTGAGAATCAAATTGCATTTGTGGGCCAGCTACACCCTGGTTAAGCCATCCTACTGGTATGATAATTAGAGATTCCTGCTAGCTTTGGCTTGTATAAAAAAGTAGCACAGGTGGGAAAATTTACATACCAGTCTTCAATAACAAGTTGTTATAATTCCTTAGAGGTTAATTTTTGTATTTCGTATAGATTGTTCTTGAGCAACAGTGCAATTACTTTTCTGTCATTTTTAGATATATAGTCTCTGCAGTAAGATGTCCAGATTAAGATTAGGTTTAGCAATTTATGAACATGAAATTGAGTTTATCTGGCTTTATCTCATCTCAGTCATATACAGAAAAATGAGAAGGAGACTATAACATTTCTCCTCTGAGATGTTCTCAAGAGTACATGTGTAGCTTTGGTACTTTCCACACACCTCATGTCTTCCTTTCATTTTATTATATTTTATGAACTTAAATTAGCTTTTTTAGTCTGATTCATAAGACAATTCCCATGTACTGCCAAGTGTTCAGGGACATTTTTCAATGTTGATCTTTTGTTAGTTGCTAGTATGGACTGAATTGTGTTCCCCTACCTCTCGCAATTAATATGTTGAAGTGTTAACCTTCACTGTGATAGTGTTTAGAGATGGAGCTTTGGGAGATAATTAGGGTTAGGTGAGGTCAGGAGGGTGGGCCTCCATGATGGGATTAGTGCTTTTGTAAGAAGAGACACTAGGGAGCTCATGCCCTCTCTCCCGGGGATAGGGCAGCCCTCTGCAGGCCAGGAGGGGACAGAGCCCTCGTGGGACCACAACCATGCTGTAACTCTGATGTTAGACTTCTAGCCTTCAGAACTGTGAAAAATAAATTTCTGTTATTTAAGTCACCTAGTCTTCAGCTTCAAGTGACAAATGTTTAATTACTGGTAGCAGCCAAATGATGCCAGGGCTCATGGAAAGAACAGAGTTAGAAATACAGATTTTGGTAGTGGTGAGCATTAGGAAAGATAGTTTTAGTAATTGGATTTAAAAGTTAGCCAGGGATTTTCTCTACTTTTCTTTCTTCCTGGCTAAACCGTTTACTGTTTGTTACTGATACCAGAGGAAAAAACAGTAGGTTTTCCACCTCCTTCTCTTAGTGGAAGCGGTAAAGGTGTAAACTCAGCAGAGGTATTCAACCAACCTTTTTTTGTTGATGTTAATCTGCCTCATATTGGAAGAATAAGAGTTCTCCTGGGCCACACATTAAATATACAAACACTAAAGAAAGCTGATTAGCAAAATAAAAAATAAGAAGAAGAAGAAAAAAAACAAGGTCCCTATATACTTTTCATGGTATCTGACACCACGAGAGTCCTCACAAAATTAGCATGTGGCCAGAGGGCTACCGCTACTTTTTTTTTTGAGACACCCTATGTCGCCTTCAGTAGAGTGCTGTGGCCTCACAGGTCAACTCAAACTCTTGGGCTTGAGCCTCCCGAGTAGCTGGGACTGTAGGCACCTGCCATGATGGCCGGCTACTTTTTGTTGCAGTTGTCATTGTTATCCAGCTGGCCCAGGTTGGGTTCAAACCCATCAGCTTCAGTGTATCTGGCTGACGCTGCAACCACTGTGCTATGGACGACGAGACTACCTCTACCTTTTATTTATCTTAACTTTTCCTCTTTTTACTGTCAGTTGCTTTTCATATTTAATATAAAAATAACATTTTTATGTATTATGTATAAAAATATTCATATACACTTTAGAGTATTGAAGAGGTAACACAAATCTTCTCAGTGGTTTATATTTACTAAAACTGGAAGTTTTGAAATGCAGCACATTTCTAGTCAAAATGTACTCTTTTTTTCTTAGTTTGTTTTATTTTGTTTTTGCAACAGAGTCTCATTCTGGTACCCTTGAGAGAGTGCCGTGATGTCATGGCTCATAGCAACCTCAAAGTCTTGGGTACAAGCAATCCTCTTGCCTCAGTTTTTCATTTTTAGGAGAGACCAGGTCTCATTCTTGCTCAGGCTGGTCTAGAACTCCTGAGCTCAGGTGATCCACCTGCCTCAGCCTCCCAGAGTGTTGGGATTACAGGTGTGAGCCATTGCACCTGGCTTTCAAAATGTACTCTGAAGAGTTTTCATGATCACCTGCCCTGCAGAGATGGCTGCAAACATATGTGGACCATTGTAGTATGCATTTGTGCAACACGCTTCCTGGCATCATAGCTTAACCGTCACAGCAGCACCATGAAGCAATTCTTCTCATCCACACTGTACAGATGAGAACATTAAAGGACACAGCTGTACAGTAATTTGCCCAATGTCCACAGTGGGAAGGGATTGGGCAGGAGGATGTTTGGACCTGCTGCTGATTTAAACACTACAATAAATGCAATTTATATAAATTGCAAATCTTCTTTATTTTGTATCATAAACATGTTTATGAAAAGTATGTTTAGATTACATTCTTAAGTTACATTTAAAAAGTCTTAAGAAGTTCTATTTAATGCCATCTTTTGGGAAAATGAATACTTATGCCCTTATTTATACATATCGCATACCCATTTGCCTTATTAGATACATTTAAAGGGAGGCTATCCTGCCATAATTTGGTGTTTAATTGTAACCATTTTTTCCCAGTTTTGTTTTGAATAACGTACCTCATTAACATTGATCAGAATTTAAAATTAGGAACCTACTTCTGTGTCCTAACTCATTCCTTCACAATCAAAATAACTCTCGAAATGATGTGTTCTTAGTAGTTCCATTTTATAAAGAAAACAGGTTTAGAGAATCAACAGAATTGATAATGAAATCTGTGGCTTTTCACTATAAATACCAAGCTTGTTTTCCTGAATAGATGTCTTTTAAAGGTCATCATTCTGCTTATGCTTTATTAGGGTTATCCACTGATACTAACTGCTATAGGGATAAAATCCTCACTTCTAAGTGACATTTAGTAGCTTTGAAAAGGAGACATAATTTTCAAATTGTATAGAAAGGTATGAGGAGATAAAACACTTTTAAATGCAACTTATACTTAGAATTTATGCTGTCTTGATTTTTCTCAGCCAAAGAGTATAGTTTTAAATCTCAAGGGTAGAAAACACTGAAAAAAACCCACAGTATCTTGGCAAACTTCAACAAAGATAAGTGGGGTTCTGTAGTGTTCACATTGTGTCAGTAAAATCTAAACTGCATTTGTGAAATGAAGACAGCCTATTAATTTAAAATTGATTGGAACATCTTCATACAATGATGAGGGTAAATCAAGAAAATTAAATAAACCTTCTAATGGGAAATGTGTGTATGTAATGGAATGTGAGCTGTGGGTAATATTGTAGTAGGTAAGACCTGCATTGAGGAGGGCTGGGTGAGTTGCACTTTCTCTGCTTCATATATATTGTCCTTTCTCACATAAAAGCATATATTGTTTCTCTCCTAAATACTTATCCATGTATATGATTTTGATACTACTATGAGATAGTAGGTTTTCAGATGAATTTCTTCCTTCTAAAAAAAAATCCTAAAAGGTATTATTTCCAAAATTCTTTTTGTTTCCTCTGTTTCTGCCCCCCCAAGAGGCAACCAAGACAATGACAAATTTGTTTACTCTCTGGGAAAGCTGCATGTTGGTGAAATTGTTCCATTTTAGGGTAATTCTAGTTTTTTCAAGTATATAAACTTCTAAGAGACATAGTTTTTTAATGACTTTATTAGATACTAGAAATAACATTCCCAGAGAACTAGCCAAAGTACCTTATAATTTGTAGTTAATTTGCTAATTACTTACGAGCCAGTCCTTTGTACAGCACATTCTGTCCTGTAGGACAGACCTCCTGAGTAGACAGAGGGTGCTGGTGTAGAGTAGATTAATTGGACAGACTTGTGCCTTAAGAATTATCCCTTTCTTTCTAGAGCAGCTCTAATAGGATTTTCTGCTGCCTCGTAGCATATGGCTGTTAAACACTTGAAATGTAGAGTGACTGTGGAACTAAAATTTTGAATTTTATTTTATTTTAATGAATTTACATTTAAATGGCCACCTGTGGCTAGTGCCCACTCTTGGGCATCACAGGCCTAGAGTAAGTTAGGCTCCTTCCTTGCACCTTTAGAGAAACTTGAACATATTTGCATTTCCTTGCTTTCCTATTAAAAAATCAACTGTTCAGCATTTTAAAATAATGCATGCTCATCAAATAACATTTTTAAAATGAAAGATAGTAAAATAAAAATTATTGTAGCATCCCACTGTACCAATAAAACTACTGTTTGAGTTTTTAGTGATACTGGATTTCCTCACAGTCATTTTGATTCTATGAATCATTTTTAATATGGTTATAATTACCTTCTTTGTACAGGTCTGCATCTGAAAATTTTATTTAATGTTATGAGATAGTATATACTCTTTATACATGCAACTTTACTGTCTACATAAGGCTCCATCAAGTGTGGAGAATCTGCTAGACGTTCTTTGCCAGCTCTCTGTTGCAGAGCTGTGAGGTTTTCCCTGTCACTACTCTGCATAACCTTGCTACATGCCTCTCTGTGGCTGAAGCTTCTGACACATTTAAGATCTCTGATAGATTCAGAGAAGTGGAATTTACTGGGTCAAAGGATGTGAACATTTTAAAATTAGTGAATCTGTATAGCCATATTACTGCTGTAAAAGATTGTCATCTATAAAAGTATTCATTTTTTCACACCCGACAACAACCCTGAGTGTCCAACACACTTAAGGTTCTTTTACTTTCTGCCAAAACAATTTTATCTCATGATACATTTTCTTCCTGAGTTGTATCTATTTTTATAATTTTAGAAATCATGTAAGAGAATTATTTCTTGGTCAATTTCTATACTTTTAATGGATATACTGTATTACTTTTTCTTCCATGCTCTTATTTTTTTCGTGGAAGAAAAGGAAACGAAGTCCGTGTGCTTTTCTGTGCTGTTGAGCACAAAGGAATCTTCCTGGCTATTTTTAGAATTGTTCAAAAACAAGGTTGAAGTTGAGAGGCTAAATAAGAGATTTAAAAATTTTTTTCCTACTTTTTTTTTTTTTTTTCAACCTCCAGCTCTTGGACTTAGGCAATTCTCTTGTCTTAGCCACCTGAGTAGCTGGGACCACAGGTGCCACCACAGTGCCTGGCTATTTTTTTGTTGCAGTTTGGTCGGGGCCAGGTTCAAACCTGCCACCCTCTGTATATGGGGCTGGTACCCTAGTCACTGAGCCACAGGGGCTGCCCAAATTTTTGCCTACATTTTGCAACAACTTTTTGTTGTGTTTGTCTTTGTCTATTATGTTTTTGAATATCATCTCCTGGGAAGTGAGGCTTGAATCAGTAGTGCCTTTTCCAATATTTATCACATTGTGGCTGCTGTGAAAACAGTAATAAAGACAGTTCAGAAAATAGCTCATATTAAGTATCTCCTGTTGTGCACTGTTAAAAAAATATTTTATATGCAGTGGTCAGAAAATGGTTCACTGTAGACAGAGGTTATAGACTTGAGTATGTGCAGTGAATAAGGACTGGGTGTTCACTCTGTTAAACTCCTTAAAGGAGAATTATTACCTAAATAGTGAGCTTCACAAGTGAATGTATGTTTTAGCTTTTTAAAAATTTATTTACAAGCATTTATGCTTTATCTTTTGCATTAAGTGAGTTCATTAAAATAAACATTTTAGTGAAAAGCCTTAGGACTAGAAACAGATCTGGTACCTCCAAAAGATAAGTTACTTATTGCTCATCAATTTATCAAGGCTCTCTGTGGAGTTAAAATTGCCTTGGGAATTAAATTTTGCCTTTACTAGCTACCTTTGGATTTGTATGTAAATAATCTTGAGACTACAACATATAAAAATATATGTATGTCTACTTAATACTATTTGATAATTTGGGGAAAGCAAAACATGATATTTTAAATGTGAAAGGAAATAGGAAACAAAAAATAAAAACATAAATAGCAGCAGAATTTTAACACTGACATTGCACAGGAAATATACGTAAGCAATGAACAAGGACGTTACAGCAGGGAGAAGTTAAAATGCGGATCCTCAGACTGCTGAGCTTCAGGCCGTAACCTGTGATTCTGACCTTATTGGCATGGTCCTCCCCAGAACCTTCATTTTTGAAGTTTTATGGATTAGAGGAAAAATAGAGATGACAACCAGGGAGCATAACTCTCACATTATAGTTTTTACTTTCCATGATGTTGAAATTGGCGTAAAGCCTTTGCCCTTTTGAAAGAGGGTAATAGTATCAAATAGCAGGTGACATTTGTCCTAACTGTCTTCCAGAATAGTTGAGACATGAATGTTGCAACTTCATAAATAGCTTTGGTTACTAACTTCTGCCAGGTAAGCTATACTTAAAAAAAATTTTTTTTAAATCATAGACTTAAATGTAAAACTTGAAACTTAAAACTTTCTAAATAAAGACATAATCTTCATGAGCTTGAAATAGGCAAGGATTTTTTAGATGCCATACAAAGAACATGATCCATAAAATAAAAAAGTTAATAAACTGGACTTTGTCAACACTTAAGAACTTCTGTTCTACAAAGTGCATTGTTAAGAAAATGAAACGGCAAGACAAGACTAGGAGAAACATATTTGCAAGTCACATATCTGATAAAAGGAGTTATGTTGAGAACATATATGAAATCTCAAAACTCAGTAAATAATAAAACAATCCAATAAAACATAGGTAAATGATCTGAGCAGTGCCTGAGAGGATAAATAAGCACCTGAGAGGATACTCAACATTATCATTCATTAGGGAAATGCAGGGCAAAGCCACAATGCCATTATATACCTATAAAAGTGTCTAAAATTAAAAAGACTGCTAATGCCAAGTGTTGTTAAGGATGTAGAGCAACTGGAAGCCTCATGCATTGGAAGTTGAAATGGAAAATGGAGAAACCAGTTTGGGAAAAAGAGTTTGTCAGTTTCTTAAATAGTCAAATATACAGCTACTTTATGACTTAGCCATTCCAATCCTAGACATTGACCATAAAAAATGAAAGCATATATGTGTGCAAAGACTCACAGACAAATATCTATAAAAGCTATATTTGTAATAGGCAAAAACTGAAAGTAACTCTAATAACCATCAACAGGTGAATGGTTACATAAATTGGTGTATATCCATATAATGGAATACTATTCAGTGGTAAAAAGTAGGTAACTATTTATACATGCAATAGCATGAAATGATTTCCAGAATCATGTGGAAGGAAAGAAACTAGAAAACAGAGTATAAACTTTGTGATTTTATTTGTATAAATTCCAGAAAATGCAAACTAAACTGTACTTTAGATGGGTGGGTGAAGGGCAGGAAGTTGTCTGAGAGAGGCTGGAGGAATCTTTTAGGGGTAATAACATATATATACACATATACACACATTATTTTGGTTATGGTTTCATAGGTATGTCAAATTGTACACATTAAATATGTGAAGTTTATTGTGTATCAATTAGACCTCAGTAAAGTTTTTTTAAACATATAGTCCTTTTAATCTGCTTGCTAAGCTAAAGCCCTATTTCAAAGAAAATTTCCAGTCTAGCCAGTGCCTCCTGAGTTCATGCAGGTACAAATGTGGGTCAGCTTGACAGTTACATGTCATGCTAGCAATTGACAGACTGGCTTTCTATCATAAAGCAGTCTCATGAGTCTAGGTATATTTGCCTCTGACAGAGTTTCAGACCAGTATGATTGAGAGGACAATATCTGAAATTTAGAAATAAATGGTAGTTGGCAAATACTTTCTCTTTTTCTCTGTTACACAGAGAGATCAAGAGTCTACCGAGTTTACCATTTCAGAAATGTTGCCTGTGATGACAGTTTCAGGTGCACACAATTTTGTTTGTTGTTTTTATTCTCCCAGAGTGTCTCAGAGTGAGTACTCATGGGTATAGAGGCGGGAAAGCCAGCCTAGCTCATACCTGGAAGTGAGCCTTTGCAGAGAAGATGAAATAACTCTGTAGCCATCTCTAGCTCAGTGGCTCTACTCCTTGAACTGCCTTCCTTTTAAGTGTTTGCGGCTCTTGGCAGGGACTGAGTTGGGCTTTCTTTTGTTGCTGCTGCCCCCCTGCTGCCCTTCCGTGGGGCTGCTTGCTCTGCTCCATCTCCCATGCCTTGGGATCAGATATCTGCAGGTTCTACAGTATTTTTTCCAGCATTCCTACCATATACGTTTGTATATTGATTCTTAGGTAATCTTTTATAATAAGTGCTATGTGTTAGGTGCCATGGAGAGAAAATTAACATATATCTGCCTCATAGTCTGGTTGTCAGTAACTTTATGCCTTAGTTGAAGCTTTCAAAATATTTAGCTAAATCCCTTCCTTTCCGTTCTTTTCCTCTGCTTACCTTGAGGCCACACCGCCACAGCAGCACAGTGAGGACCTTATCACTCAACTCCCATTCCTCTCTATTTCTTGGGAGCTTCTTCTGGGAGCTTCAGAGTCTACATTATTGACCTGCCAAAATCCTGGCTAGACATTTCTACTTCTGCAGTCAGATTTATTATGCCATTTCTCTGAACTGACAACTCAGGAATCTTAAACTTGGCAAGCCCACTCTTTGATAATCAAGTTTTATTTTTCCCCCTTTGCTATTTTTTTTTATTTTCAGTAAGCTGGATATGGAAACTCATCAAGACATCTTTTCCTAAGAGCTACAGTCAAATAACCTTTCTTGACACTTTCCTTTCTGAAGGCATCATTTTGTCATGGTCAGTGGTTTCCATGCTGATCCCTGCAGCATTAAACATTCACTAGAGTTCACAACACCCTGATTGCCATTACTTCATCATAATGGAACACTGTATTTTGTATTTCTGTCACTAAGGTCTCATCTCTAAATATGAAAAGCTCAGATTTCCTCCATCATCCCTAGCCAAACTCAAGAAAAAACCTTTTTCATTATATTGCTTCTTGTTTTTTTCCTCACTGTTTTGAAATCCCTTTTTTTTTTTTCTTTTCATTTTTGATTAATTATACATGCCATGTCTATTTATGGACTTTCCAACCCAATAATCTCTCTGTGTATGAGTCAAGATTATATTATTTTATAGTAAATTTTTATAGTAAGTTTTAATATCTGCTAGGGCAGTCTCTCCTTTCTTTATTACTGTTTTAAAAATAGTTATCCTCAGACACTCTTTCCAGATGACTTTGGAATAACTTCATTAAGCTTCCCCAATGTATATTGCAGATTTTTTTTATTAGAATTACATTAAATGTACAGATTAATTAAAGGATTGATGACTTTAAAGTATTCTTTCCCCCCAAACACATACGTGTCTAAACTTATTAAGGTGTTCCTACTGATCTTTTAGTAGCTTGCAACTCTTCCTGCTTAGTGATTATTTTAGGTATTTTTATTCTTTTTATTGATAACATAAGTGGCATTACTTTGGTTTCCTTCTGCCTTTTTTTTTTTTTTTAATTCCCTGTCTAATTTCACCCAGTGTGGTACATTTGGCTTTCATCTATGCACAGATTATTTCTTAATTCACATTCTGAGCTACTGTTCCTCATTTCTACTTTTCTGTTGAATGTTCATCACCCCATATTCCAAAGCTACTGCAAACCAGTCCATTTAAAAATAAACTCTTCTTTCTCTGCCTCCTCAAACTGTGTTCCCTCTGTGTTGCCTCCTGTAACTAATTGTATCACTGTCTGAGCTATATGAAGTTAAAACTGTGGAACTGTCTTTGGTTATCTTATTAATTCTTTTGACTGTGCCTGTAATATTTCTTGTATTTGTTTTCTTCTTTCCACCCTCATTGTCTTGTCTTGTTTCCAGTCTGTCTTATTTTTTTTACCTGGATTATTGGTGTTTTGGCCTCTATTCTTTCTTTCTACTCTCTAAATCCAGTGTCTTCTATGATACTTTAAATATCTAAAGCACTGATGTCTTTAGTAGTTGATACGCCTTTGCTTTCATCATAAAGTCCAAATAGCATGATTTGCATGATAGCCTTCAAAAATTGCCCCCGACAGAATGTCACCATTTTGTGTTCTGTTCTATTTCTACCAGTATCATGTCACTCATCTTCCAGTTTCTGTCTGCTGCTTGTGTCCTTGACCATGCCGGCCACTCTTTCTAGAATAACTCTCCAATACCATTTTTCCTATCTTTGTTTCTTCCTGACTTCTTTTTCAGGTCCCAGCTCACATGTCGCCTTTGCTGACATACCTTATTGCCCTGCATCCCTGCACCTCAATAATTTATTTTTATTTCCTCTTCTCAATGCAAGGACCATTATGTATGCCTCTGCTATGGCACGTGTCACCTTAGTCTTTGTTTTGTGTTGATACTTTTGTTTCTTCCATTTTTATGTCAGGCTTTTGAAGACATTGGTGGGGCTTCAGTTAACTGAGTTTTTAAATAATAATTTAGTCTCAATAAATATTGAATCTATGAAATAAATACAGCCTGGAAGAACTGAGTGGTATCGTTTGCATACAACCAAAGTTATAATGATAAGTGTTAACAGTATTTGCCATATATATTAGGCTCTTAATGTGTTCTAAAAACATGCAATTAGTACTGGCTGGCATTAATTTAAGAACTCTATAGTGATACTCTTAAAACAGCTACACTCTACATCTATGGAAAAGGAGACCCCAGAGTTGTACAACGCGAATGACTGGTAAAGTTAGGCTTTTAAATCCTGCTAGCCAGATTCTCATGTTTTTTTTTTTTGGTGTTGTTTTTGGCCGGGGCTGGGTTTGAATCCACCACCTCTGGCATATGGGGCCCGCGCCCTATTCCTTTGAGCCATAGGAGCCACCCTGGATTCTGATGCTTTAACTCTAACCATTACCTTCGCCTGCCGCTCTGTAGTTCTACATGTGGGCTTGCCTAGTGGGAGGCTCTGGCACACAGCCAGTGTTGCCATGTGCTTGGTTTGCAATTCTGTTGTTTTCTGCCTTCCTCTGGAAGGCTTACTTTTGCTCTTACTCTTACATTTAGTTTTTTAGTCTACATTTTATCATGCTTTAAGTTGCTTCAGATTTTTTTAAAGTGAGTTAGTATAAGTTACAAATGATTAGTTAACTCCTTCATTTTACCCCATTAAATACTATTGACTGTGTCCTTTGTACCAGGCACTGTCGGGGCACTGAAAACATGACATCATGTAAGGTGTAGTGCTCCAAGGCACTTCAACAAAGCATCAGTTTAGTCTCCACCATTTAATGTTTGCAGATTGATATGTAAATATTCTGGGAGTTCTTCAAAAATTAGGAAAACAGGAAATAAATGCATGAACATTGACTAGTATATACAAAAATGACAAAGTATGAATTTGTCTACAACTGATTGAATACCTTCCTGTTGACTATTATTTCCAATTTTTACTCTTTCTAATAATATTTCATTGAACATTCCTGTTTATAGGCCATTGTCTACATCCACAATTTTTTCTATAAGGTAAAGTGGAGTTGCTATGTTACTTAGACAGGGTAATTTCAAGATATTTGATATGTATTGACAATGATAAGCAAAATATTTATATTTCCAGGATAGATTGCTTTTTAAATTAGAAAGAAGCCTACAGCAAGTGTTAGAGTAGACCTCTGTAGTGAGTTTTTATGTGTTTGGCTTGTGTGTATGTATACACATATATGCATATGTATGTTTTTTCTCCAAAAAACTTTCTATCAATGCATAAAATAAAAAGAGCTTTGGTTTTCCATAAAGTTAACAAACTTTCTAAAATGTGAAAAAACAGAAAAGGATGTTTGTCTTTAAATGCAATATTGAATCAGCTTTAATGATTAACCTTAGATACTTAATATTTTTATAGAAGAGTATATTAATGTTATTGTATCTTTAAAGTATAAAATATAAACCTGATTTATTAAAATACTCGTCCCGGTGTTGATTTTTCTTTGCTGAAGTGGTTATTAAAGTATTTTTTGGCTTTTTGAGCTAGCTTTTTGAGCCAAATAACAATTGTGATGATGTGCTTAAAATAAATGCTCAACTTTATGTTATTTGGGGTCTATACCACTTCAAGTTCAAGTCTTTCTGCCTAATACTTAAGGTTTTCCAGCTTCTGTCCCCAGCCCACTTATCCCCGCCAGGCCATCCCCCACAGGGCACCCCCGGCCCTCCCTGATGTGCCACTGGTGTCTGCTTCCATGAGCTGTCTTCCTCCCTGCCTCTGCTCTCACTGTGCCCCCCCTCGTTCAGTACAACGAACTTCCAGTCACTTTCAGACATATATTTGACATCTGATTATTTTCAGGGTTGTTTTACAGTTCTTAAACTTGTATATATATTTTACTTATTCTCTGTTAGTGATAAGTACACAGCAGATATTCAATAAATACTTCTAGTATGAGTGATACATTTTTCTATGATTTGAAAATTTTAATTACTGCACAAATGTTTCAAAGTGCTTGCTTTTTCTCTTAAGGAATAATTTACAGCCCTGAGGGATGCTGGCTTACACTATATTCCCGTCAACATGACTTTGATAATTCTTTAATATGCCTGTTAGTAATTTACATCAATAAGCAGTTAAGTGAAAAGAGCACCAGACTGGGTTTCAGTCCTGCTTCTTCCCTTAACCCGTTTCTGTTGGTTAGATGTAGGGCATGAGTTCCTTCTCCTGTAAATGGATAGGATTATACTAGATTATTCCAAAAATTCTTCGTATTGCTTCAGATGCCACTTTAAGTAGTCCTGAGTGTGTGGTGTCTTCTACAGTTAGGTCATGTTGGCATCACTCACTCTGTGGAGCATCACCAAGCTAGAACTTTAATTTTTAAGTCTTAGTTTGCTTATAGATTAAAATAGTATAAAAATTGCCTATGTAGAGATTTTAGCTGCATAATATTATGGTTTAACTAGTTGGTTTAGAGATCTGGTGATTTTCTTAACTGTTATAAAAAATTATAATATGACATATTTCATCTCATTTCCTCCCTTTAATAATATAAAAAGTTAAATGTTCTTGTTTTTCTTCCATAAACCCACCTTGTTGAAGCAGGAAGCTTAGGTGGATGTCAAGACTTATTTTTAATTTGGGCCCTGGCATTCTGTCTAGCTCAGGTACAACAGCTGGACCTCTTTGTGTTGCTTTGCGGAAGATCTGTCCCCTATAAAAGCCGATACAATCAACAGCACCGGCATAGAGAAAGAGGTGCATAAGGTTGTATTTTAGTGGCAAAGCTGTTTTTTTGTGACCATGTTCTGCAGGCAGACTGGAGGTGACAGTATTATTTACTTTTGTTGCTTGGGGTCCAAAGAGAGAATAAATTGCTATTGATTTTTGAGACATTCCAGTGAAGGGTCTGAAAGCTTTCAGAAGAGCTGGGTGGCAGGACAGCCAGTGATGGCACAGAGACTGCCTTTTAAAATGAAAATTCATTTTCTTGTTACTGTCATAAAGGTTTTTTTCATTCTTAGAGCTAGTTACCAGAAGATGTGGCTGTGGGGCTGTTGCTATTATAAATGTTTTCTATCCCCTGTATAGAATGGGATGCAGCTCTTTTCATAGCAGTCTGAAATTGATAAATAGAGTTCTGTGTGTGCCCAGGCACACAAGCAGTCACTTGGACTTAAAAGTGATATTTAATTCTGTTAGTATGTTAACTGCTTTACCAAGGATGCTTTTAGGATTGTCAAATGTTTGGCAGCATAAAAGAAGAAAATTTGATTTTTGTTGTCTTGTTTTAACTTGTGAATGGCGAATGTACTTCTCCATTGATGCATTTGCTTTCCTTAGAGATTGCTTAATTTATTGTCCACATATAATACTCAAATGGGTACTTCTTTAACTTGGAAAATATTTGAGATGTTCTAAGCATCTCGATGCCCAGTTTACTATCCTCCTTCCATACCGTCCCTTACAGAGTTACCACTCCCTAGAGATTTAGGATTCTGCTTTGTGGTGACACCTGAGCGGCTATAGGAAAAGGAATAGTGGCAAATCTGCTCCTGCTGAAACCTGCTGGGCATTTTTCTTAGATCAGTAGTGTATTGCTAATTTAATAGTCTAGGGTGACTCACATTTTCAAGGATCTGTTTTGGGAAGTGAGAAATATTGGCAACCAGAAAATCACTGGTATCCTTAAAAGTGGGAAAAGGTTATAAAGCTTGTCATGGCAGAGACTGATAAAGAGACACCAAATGAAGCTAATTAACTTTCCAGAGTTAGGAAGTCCTTTTTGAAAGAATGGAAACATTTATAATTAATAAAGAATTAAATCAAATTCTTGATTACTGAAGTTTAGCTTACCATCCAGATCTCTAAATAAACAGTACTCTTAAAAACATGATTATCATTATTGTTATATATATATATATATATTTTTTTTTTTTTTTCAGTTTTTGGCCGGGGCTAAGTTTGAACCCAACACCTGCGGCATATGGGGCTCGTGCCCTATTCCTTTGAGCCACAGGCGCCACCCCCCCAAAAAAAAACATGATTATTTTTAAATAGGGGCATTTCTGACGCAGAAAAGCACAACTTTTAATGGTTTTGACAGTATTGTATCTATATAATCATTTTCTTTCCAACTTGTCAATGGTAAGCTATTCATATTGCTTGAAAGAAACATGTGTACACGCTTTTTAGTTTCACAAGTAGGCATTTCAGGCTACTAAGTCAGTGACAGGTCCCCTTTCCTGTGGTGGTGCTGGTGTAGTGGGAAAATGGCACAGACTTTGGAGAGGCTCAGCGACTGCTTTCAACACTCAGGTCTTCCAGCCACTCATTGTGTCATCTAGGCAAATGGTTTAACCTCGTTAAGTATATCCTAGGTCTCAAATGGTGATCATCCGATCTATCTAAAAATGAGAAGGATATCAAATTGTATGTCCAGGTACTTTGTTACCACCATCACTACCGCTAGTGCCACTGTCACCATCATCACCATTTTCCCTAGATATGAATGAGATAAATGCCTAGAACGCTGTACTATTGAAGAAGGGGTGGGGGGAGGATGTAGCAGAAAGAATCTGTCTCCTATTCCTCCTTTATTTCCTAGGGACTGTTAGATACTTCTCATGACAAGGCGCGAGGCCGTGGGGGCTTTGCAGTTGAGCCTGGATGTGTGCTTTTTATCATACCATTTTGTTTCAGCCCTTGAGCTCTGTAGAAACTTCTTGGGTGACAGCTACAACTGTGGTTACTTGTGGATGTGTTAGTCTGATCATGAGTGTGCTCCATCCACACACCCGGCCACATCCAGTGTTCCCGCCTCTGACCTTCCGCTGCGGCCAGTGCCCTTCTCACAGCCTTATTCCTCCCTCTGTCAGTGTTTCCCCTTTTCTGGCCTTTCTCTTCTGGTCATGGTGAGGCCCTCTGTGCATAGCCTTTTCCCTCATTGCCAGCCTTCAGGACTTGGCGAGCTTCCAGTCCTGAACTGGTGGGGTTTTGTTCATTCTGTTAGTGGAGTAACAAGGACAAAGTAAAGTGGGTGTTTAGGTATTACCAGATGTGCTAATATGCTTTTTATTGTATTTTAAAATCCATGCCTCCCTTTCAAATAGTTTCATATTTTAATCTTACAATTACAACCTTTTTTCAGTTTTCTAAATATTCTATTAAAATGTTAGTGACTATTATGATAAGTTTCTTGAGAGTGTATCCCCTTCCTTCTTATCTGTACCACCAGTTGAAAAATCATTATTCTAATTGTTCAAAGAGTATTTTTTGTCATAGTTTTAATCACTATAATTCTAAGCTAAACTGTAAGAAATGTGTGACACTTCTCCTAAAGAAAAAATACAGTTTTGTTTCTTCCCTTGCCTAGGATTTATCGGTTTGAAAATAAAGAATTTTGCACTCACATGTATCAGCATTTTTTGAGTGTTCACCATGTGCTGATTCTGTCCCACATGCTTCACATGTATTCTCGAACTTAAGTTTCCTAACAGTCTTCAGAGATAAATACTGATACTATCTCTATCCTAGAGTATAGATGAAGAATTGAGGCACTATGCAGTTTAAAAAATCTGCTTACTTTTACTCAGCTGTAGATGGTTAACTGGGATTCCAGTTCAGAGATTTCCTATTTCTGGTGGCCATGTTCTTTACCACTACCTGTGCATGTTGTCTTTCCCTGCTAGGTGCTAAATAATATTTTAATAAATGATGTTGAGAGACTCTCTAGAAATTCAGACCAAAATTCAGTAGTCTAAACAGTTCCTGTCTTACAACAGTTCCTGTCTTACATTTGTCAGCTAATTTTGTTGATAGGTAATTTTCTTGGTAATACCTATTCATTTAAAGCAATGGTTCTCAACCTTCCTGATGCTGTGGCCCTTTAATACAGTTCCTGTGGGTTGTGACCCACAGGTTGAGAACCGCTGATTTAAAGGAAGAAGAATAAGAGCAAGAGGAACAGAAAGTGGACTGCAGAGATTTATGTTTGTGATAGATATTTTAATATCTCTGTGTGTAGATCTATGAAACACCTGTTTACTTACCATAATAAAGTCATTATGCATGTAACTTCTTGAACATCCTATAATTTTATCTGTAAAATGAAATAACAAGGCACTTAATATGACTCAAATTTTGATAGACTTTTAAAGTGATAGAAAAAGTAGTATCTTTTAAATCATTTTTATCAGACTTAACATACATTTATTAAATGTATTTTTAAGTTTAACTAAATTATTTTAAAGAGCATACAGGTGGATTATATACTTTGTAATTTATCCATTTAATTTTTTAATTTTTTTTTTTGAGAGAGAGAGTGTCACTCTGTCACTCTGGGTAGAGTGTTATGGCATCATAGCTCATAGCAACCTCAAACTCTTGGGTTCAAGCAGTCCTCTTGCCTCAGCCTCCCTAATAGCTTGGACTAAAGGCACCTGCCACAACACCAAGCTAATTTTTCTATTTTTAGTAGAGACGTGGTCTCTTGCTTAGGCTGGTTTCAAGCAACCCACTGGCCTCAGCCGTCTGGAGTGCTAGGATTACAGGCATCAGCCACTGCGCCTAGCCTGTAATTTACCCATTTTAAACTTCAAAAAATTCCTGGCTGGTTTTGCATTCTGTTCTAACAAGAAAGGAAAACTTGTTTTTAATACCTAACTGAGAAAAACTAATACTAATGTAAATCTGTCATGCAAAGAAATATAACCTGTGCCAATAAAAGGAATTCATAAATCCACTGTTTAGTATTAGCAAGCTCTCTGAATTAGCATGGATAATTGAGGCTTGACAGTTCTTAGTAGTATTATCAAGAGTGTCTTTCAGATGATAATTTCCTTTATTGTCCTTGATTAATTTGTAAGTAATTAGATAGAATTTGGCAATAACCTGATGCATAACTCTTCTTATTAATGTGGGTTTTAATACATAATCCTAAGTACTTTGTAAACTCATTTTCATATGTCATCTTCATTCTACCTGTAAATTTAATGTTTATTTATAATGGAAATAAAAATTATTGAATTTGGTAGTCCTGAAACTCTGATTATTATGTTATGTAAGTGTTCACTTGTTAAATTTTAATATGCAGGTTATAGATACCAAGTAGCTCATGGTACCTCTCAAATATTAATTATTTTTCAGATATACTATAGTGCTTTAACATAATTATCAACTTAGCCTAAAAATGAGTTTTCTATTTTGAAATGCTGACATAATTTTAAAATTGGAATTTGTCCAATGTTTTGTGGGAAAATAATCAATCCCAAATCTGTTTTTGACATGAAAACATTACAGAATGTCACTCCATGTGAACTTCCTTAATGCACATACTGAATTTATGTTCTTATTTCCTCTACTTTTCTTACCTTTGAGAACATTTCACTCTCCTAGGTGCTCTGTGGAAATATGAAATTGGAGCACTATAATATGTTTCTTAGACGTAATAGTAAGAGGACTTGTAAACACCAATGTCATTTTTTTTAAAAAATGAAAATATAGTTCATATCTTTTTTCTAAGAGATTATAGTTCTTTCATATACTTAATTATTTTCTGCAAATCAGTGAAACATTTAGTATATTTATTCACAGATGTTACTACTTATGTGCTATTATAATGATCTTCAGACTTTCAAAACTTACCTCATTTTAATCACAGTATGAAATGACATCCTTCTCACATGATAGAAGCAAAAGCTACCCCACCCCCTTTTCCATGGAGACATCATAGAACTGAACTGGGAAATAATGAGAATGATTAAAAATCTTGCAGGTTATACCATTATAGGAAGGAAGTAACTGAATTCAACTACATTTTTTTCCCATCCAAGGTCTGGGCTTTTCTTCTTATACTTATATAACTTTGGAGCTAGGTAGAGGTTGTTTTTGTGTTGATTTTACCTTCTCTTTTAAGAGAAGGGAAACGGAAGCCCAGGTAATCCGTAGTCTTACTTGTTTTCTTTACTCATCTCTTTTCCTGGAAGTACGTACTTCTTTTTTACCTGTAAAGAACGAGTGGAAATTCTAATCTAATAATGGTTAAAAAAAAAAAAAAATCCTATGTAAAAGAACTTTGTAAAACAATGTTACAATGCTCGTATCTTTGTGATTGTTTCTTCTGGACATGCAGTGGTTTTGAGATAACATTGCTAAATGGAGAAACAGTGATGTTATGTCTATAGTATTCCATGTTTTAGGCAAATTATCATTTTTTAATGTTCAAGTCCTTCTTGGATAGAATAAAATCTCCCCTATATGTGCTTTACCCACATAAGGTGGTCAGGTTCCTACCTCTTTATTGAGGGAAGAGTATCAGTCTCTATGGCCTTGGTATTAATGTTTACTAATCATACTTTTCTCTTCTGTAAAATGGGATAGTAACAGGGACCTCACAGGATTATCATGAGCGTCGAAGGAACTAATATGTGGGAAATGTTATGAGCGATTATTAAAACATAAAAGATTTTTTTTACTAAGTGTTAGGTGATAAGGAACATAAGACCCTGGGCTAGTAGACTGTGCACAGGTGATGCGTATTTGGAGACAGGTTCTATTCTGCTCCCTGGTTCTCCCACTCATTGCTCTGCAGCCTCCATCACCTCTCTGCCTTCCCCAAGCCCCAGCCCTTGGAACAGAAAATCACTGCACTCATGCATTGGAATATTTCTTGCCTCATATTTAACTAATTCTTTCTCTGTGCCTTTGTTTCTGCTTCAAAAAAAATAAAAATAAAAACAAAAACAAAACATAATGGACTAGAGAACATATCAACTACACAGGCATGCACAACTTCTTACTTTGGCCGTAACCATGCCATAGTTAACAAACTAGGAAATTGGGTTGCTGAATAGATATTTCTGGGACACAGGAAACTTCAAATGTTAAGAGAGCAGAGCTTATCTTATTGACTTCTATTATAGAAACCACATATTTAGGGTTCTCCACCCTGCATAGATAATGCCATTGCCAGGTCCCCCACCTTCCCCCCCAAAAAAAACAAACAAAAAACAACTCCAACTAACCTGTCTGTTGGAACTCTGTCTTGTACCTTTTACATCTCCCTTATTTCTTGTCTTAATTGTTCTGCTTTAACCTGGTTTTAACCTCTTCAGCTTCCTGCCATGTAAGCATTATAATTTTTACAGAAACAACCTTGAGAGTTGTTCTTTGAGTTCCTGACTTAACTTCAGAAACTAAACTCAGTGAGAGCCAACTGCTCTCTAACCCTTGTTCTTTCTTAGTTCAGTGTTTTTGCTCAGCACCTAAAATTCTTAGAGTCATAAATTTTATTTCTTCACATTGAAAGTCCAACACCTTGAGGACTCGACGTAGGCACAGGCATACACAAATTGATGCAGTAGAAAGATTAAATAGGCAGTTATAAAGATAGTAATTAACAAGTCCATAGTTTGGGGCTGACCATTTTAAGATCACTGAACAGAGCATGTACACACATTATAATCATGCGTCCCATCCATTAACTTAAGAAACTTTGTTTGAATGTCTTAGGTACTGAATCTTACCTAGAGAGGTGTTAAGTGAGTAAGAGTTACACTTCCAGGGGCCTCCTGTTTTGGTGGGAAGGATGAGCAAGTAGACAAGTAATTAGAGTGCAATTGACCACTGTTTCGGGGATCTATATAAACAGCTGTGGCTTTTAGAGAAGAAAGCAGCTGTCCAAAGGAGCCACAAGAAAGGCTACACAAGAAAGTAATGTGTTCGTTTAACTTTGAAGGATCACATCATATTTCCTAGGTGAAAAGAGGTGGAGGAAATTGCATACAAAGTGTGCTAGTGAAACAGAGACATTAGTAGGCAGGACTAGAGACACTGCAGAAGGAGAGGTGAGAAATGAGCCTTCTTTACCTGCTGTAGTAAAGAGCTGGATGGTATCATTTAGCAGGATCCAGACAAATGTAGTTTAAAAATTGGTAAACTAGTTAGGCTTACTTCTAAGAAAATGGCAAAGCAGAAGAGTGCTTTAAGAATAAAAGAAAAGGAAGAGGTATCCTTATAATAAATGATTAATGCTGACTTTTAATATAATTTTTGAACTGTTATTTATTTTTGAAGGAAACAATTTTGTATTCTGTGTAGGAGAAATTTGCATTCTTTGAATATGAGTAGAAAAAAATCACTGAGATGGATAGAATAGGAGGATTATCATAAAATACAGTATGTTTTGTGTACCATGTATAAATTTCACAGAATTTTTAATATTGTTTTTGATGTTTCATAATAATATGACAAATTAATTTTGTTTACATGGAAATGTTTTCTTTATTGATAAAATATACATTGTCCAAGCAGAGGCAATGTCTTTGGGTATTCTCACTTTTATCTAATAAAACTTTTTATGGTTTTATCATTTATAAAAGTATATTATCATTTTCTATGACAAAAATATAATAATGTAATTTTTTATGAAATGTACCTGTGGGGAATGTGTAATAGAATGGAAAGAGTTTGGTTTTCTTTTTTATTTTTCTGATGCAAAATTTCAAAGACAGAGTAATATTTTTTGGCATCAAATGGGTTAATGATCCATGGCACAAAAGCCCATTTTTGTATTAAAGTAAAATTACTTTGAAAAATATGCTTTAATTGAAATCTTATTTAAGGGTAAAATTATGTTATTGATTATGATCAAAATGCCCCAGACAGTGATGGATTCATCAATTCCTGTTTCAGTGGTGTTATAAATCTTTTAGTAGGAGATAGAGAATGTGAACAAGATGAATATTTTCAAATTAGGGTGGCACATTGCTTATTATGTGTAACTTTCCTAGTCTGTATACTGTGTAGGAGTGAAAATAGCTTTTAGGGAGCAGTGTAGAAAAGTAGCTTACTGTGTTATCTGTGTCACACATCAAACTGGAATAAAACTTACTCTAATATCAACTTTAAAAATCTGAAGCTAGAAGTTGACTAAATAATTTGTTTGAGTTAAAGGAAAAAGGCATAAAGTGTATAATTAAGCGTAGCCAGAAGGAATTGTGTTTACAATATAGACTAGAGGTTCCTTGAATTCACATAACTAAGGAAGGTATTATAACGTTTAACCTTCCTACTGTATTGTCAAAGTATAAAACATTACAAATGATTAACCCATAAAAAGTTATACCTCTAAAGCCCTAAGGCCACTATCATCTATAACTTTCCAAGTATGTTAGTATTCATAGAATATACTGTTTTTTCTCTTTCCTACCAAAGAAGTGGCAAGACGTGTTTGTACATTTTTAAAATGCATGTGCCCATTTAGAAATCCTTCTTAAAGATCTTTGAAGTACAAAAAGTCTCCGGTTATACTTGGAATCCAAGTGACTCCTTTGCTATTGGTGTTGTAAGTACCTAGTTAGCACCGAGAAGGGGATGTGGAGCTGATTGAAGTTTAAATCTTCAGGGTATTTCTTGTATCATAGGTCACCATGGCTATGGGTGCAGTGCTGAGTATTCAGTTTGTCTTATTTTAAATAAATGTTGTCTCAATGTTGTCTGGCTCTTCACAAGCATTTCACTAAGTATGTCTTTTCATAAAAAGCTAGACCCTACAGAATGGAAGTTAAATAGATAACAATCCTTAACCCATCAAAAACTTATTTAAGACCAATAGAATATATTGTAAGAGATGCGTAAGAATAAATAACCATGTGACCAAGACAGCATAGAGTGTTTTTAAGTGAATCTAGTTAATTTACAGTGATATTTAGGAATGTTGTACCATGGATAGGTTTGATTTTGCTGCAAAATTTGGCAGTATATTGAATTCCTCATAATAAATGACAATCAAAATCTCAGAATTGTTCTCATGACATTTTATAGTATATATTTTTGAATTCTAAAATAACTACATTATCTTCTTTCTATAATCCTGTGAGGTACAGAACACAAATATCATTTTAGGTTTTGAGTTGCAGAAACCGAAGCCTTTGGTGATAGTGCTCTCTAACAAATTGGGATTTGTATTGGGCCAGACACCTCTTGTCCTATTATATTTGACATTAAACCATGCCAAAACAGTGGCAGCGAGGAGCCTGCCTAGTGTGTGAAGAGTCTCCCACTCATTTTCAGTGTAGGTTTTTTAAGATATATTGATTTCAGGTGTTTTATTTCAGCCATTTGAATTTATGGAGTATGACTTGTTAAATTCTCATGGACAATATGGCAAAAACAAGGCTTAGAAAGCACATAACCTTGAATACTTTTTATGTCTAAAATAGCCCATGGAATTGGCTCTTGGACAGGGTTATGCCATTGCCATCATGGTGCTCCTCAGCAGAATGTTACTGATTGTACGCTGATGCCTACCACGTTTGTTGAGCCATAGTCGCCATCCCTTCAATTCCTCATGTTCTCACAACTTTCCTTCATGTTTGGGCATCTATGGTGACATGCTTAACAGAGTCCTCTCTAAGGATTAATTTGCCAAATATTGGTACTGACTTTATCAAGCATTTGTAAATCCTTGTAGAAAATTTCAATTCATAATAGCCAAGTCATGAAGAAGCCCAAGCGACAATTGAGCCATGAATGGATTAATAAATTGTGGTATATGTATACTATGGAATATTATGCATCTTTAAAAAAAGATGGAGACTTTACCTCTTTTACATTTACATGGATGGAACTGGAACATACCCTTTTTAGTAAAATAATTAAATTTCTTTGAAATAGCCACATTAGAAAAGTATACATACTTGAGCAATTTCGTATAGATTAAGAAAACAATAATGAGAACTCGTTTTACCCTTCATACTCTAAGGAAAGCTTGCCATATAATAAATATAGACCATATGATAACTGGAATATAGCATATCGTAATTGTCTTTAAGGCCAGCTACATTGCAAAGACTCTTGGATATCATGTATCCTAAACCTCTCACACATACGTCTGAAAACTAAGTTCAAGTAAGCTGGTTCATTCCAGGTTACCCAATGAATTCATGGCGAACACAGAGGTCCATTTGAGACTTTATGGCTTTCCATTTCAGTGCCTGCCTTGCTTGTACTGCTCTTACTTAAAAGTAGCTGGTTATGCTCTTCTATGGTTCATTGATGACAACTGTCACATATAATAGAAACATATTTTATGAAGAACGCATTCCGTATTTGTGGCACATTGACTTCATTTTTGGCTTGAAGTGACTTATACATGTAATATTTGTATAAAGATACTTAAGAACTCCTAGAACAATTCAGATAACTGTATTTAAATTCCCCTTTCAACTTAATCTTCAACACTCATCAAAAAAATAAATAAATAAAAAGCCTTATATTTCCTAATATTGTAGAATGTGTGGAAATATCCTTTAATGTATTTTTTATTGTTATGTCCAAATCTGGAAAACAACACAATAAGAAAAAAACAACGGAACTGTAAGATCCTCAGATACCATTGCATTGTTAGAAAGCTCCCCTTCCTCATACGCTCAAGGTTTGAACTTACCCGAGTCAAGTGTAAGTATGCATTTTAGCCAAGACTAGGATTAACTGTGTAATTCAAATCTTAGTATTATACAGAAATAGACACCAAAAGATACACTTTGTATTCCTTGCATTCTCTGACAAGAGAGTTTCTTCCTTGCTAGAGAAAAATACTACTAAGAACATGCCAGTATTGCTGCTGTTTTCTTAACTGTGTCCCTGGAGGGTGACCAGAAGGCACCTGAGGAATGAAAACTCCCAGTGATGGAGAGTCTGAGAGGTTAGAGGTTGTAGTTCTATGAAGCCTTACAGATGTCAACACATATCTAAAGTTAACACATATATAAAGATATCAACTATACTGCCCAATTAAAATACCAGGTTAAAAATAGTATTTGTGTTATTAATTTTATAAGAGATACATGTAGGAAAAGTCTCTGAAGAAAATATGCACCAAAATGTTAACCATAGCTGTCACTAGATAACATTTCAGACCTTTTAAATAAATTTGTCGCCCATCTATTTAATTGCTTATAACAATAAATTTATATTATTTGAACAATTTTTAAAATAGAAAAATTGTGTTTAGAGGTGCATAACTGTTTGAGCCTCTTGGATTTTCCTAGTCCAGATCTGTCAGCAAAGATACTAATAGTGATTGTGTTTCATGTTGCTTGTAAAGTGAGGGATTTGAACTTGAGAATATCTTAGATAATTTTTCAGTGTTTAGTGCTCTGTACACTGAGTGTGCATTTGAAACATTTCGTGTACACAGATCCTCAAGGGATGCTAATTCTTAGAATAGGGCATGAAGGACCCCTTTCCAGATTGATTAGTCAGGGTGCACTTTGCAGCTTAAACATGTTCTAATTTGCCAAAGACTCTCTGCCTTGTTTATAAGAGTGAACATATGCAAAATTCTTAGGGAGCAAAGATCTCAGCTGTAAATTATGAGTGTGAAACTCAATAAAATTATAAAATTTAAATACAGTATCATTCAGTGATAAGCACTTGTGAACCCCATGAAGTCTAAAGTATTAGGTCAAATGTAGTAATGATTGATCGCAACTAGGCAGGAGTGTATTCTAAGGGGTTGGCTTTTTTCACTGTCTTAGTAATCTCCACATCTACCTAAAAATCTTATCCATATCCATATGGAAGTGATTTATGCACATATCACATTCTCACACCAATGTGGATGCTAGTTCTCAGTTATCCTAAAGGGAGAGTAAAATCATTACAGAAGAAACTGGAATTATGTGTTATATACAGTTCTAAAACTTTCAGATGGCATGGTGCTACTTCAGCAGATGAAACATTATGTATATGCAAACATTATTTTACAGAAATCTTTTACAAGAACTTTTATTTTGTTTAGCTTTCTATATTTCTAAATATTAATAATTGTTGTAATTATTAAATGAATGCAATTGAAAATACTGACTGGAAATTGATATATTTTGATTTTTAGGTGTGTTAATTTAGATTTGGGGAGTTTGACTATACTCACAGGTGATTATTACTGCAATTAATTTTTTATTTATTTGCAATACTGAACAAATGTGTAGGGCTCAGAGCAGAATACCACATATACGAAACCTGTCTCTATTTAGTTAGAGCCAAATAGGCTAGAATAGAGGCTCTGTCAAGGATGTGGTAATCTACTATGGGTAATTGCGTTAACCTATTCTTTTTTTTTTTTGCCTTTTCTTTCATTTATTCCAGCTTTCAAACTACTTACTGAGCATCTACCATTGCTGGGCACTGCACTAAGTGCATATGATGTGAGTAAGCTCACCACAAATTTAGACCCTGCTCTCAAGGAGCAGTAAAACTAACTTTGTTTACATAATACTACATGAATCTATAAAGAAGGACAGTGAGGGCCGGATTCCTGAGTGAGTGAAATGATAGCTGAGCCCAGAAAGTAGGTGTTTCACAAAGTGCAGGGGGATGGGGGGGAGAGCTTGCTGAGGACTTGGCCTTGTGAGGGTGCTTAGAGGGTGAGCTCCTGGGACTCAGAGAAGGAGTGTGGTGGGAATGCCCAGAGGGAGAGCAAGAGTGTGTGATGCCTGAGGCTGGAATATGTCAGGAAGGGTGACGGTCTTGTTAAGTATAAAGGCCCATGATAGAGACAAAGAGGAATGTAGGCCGCATGTAGTTCTAGCCCTTCGGGAGGCTGAGGTGGGAAGATCCCTTGAGCCCAGGAGCTGGAGGTTTCAGTGAGCTGTGATGATGCCACTGCAAGCAACCCCTATCTCAAAAGAGGCGGGGTGGGGGGGAGGGAATGTAAGGATGTTGCTGATGAAGGGTTGTGTTGGGATTGTGCTGACCATAAAATCAGATGTGTTTTTCCAAACTAATATTGTGGTTGCGGTTAGGATCAAAGGCTGGAAAGGACAGGAAAGTTTGATTGGAAGCAGCTGCAGATTTATACGTGTAGCTGAAAGGTTGCCAGCAGAATGCATCTGTATATAATTGCTATTGTGAGTGTATGTTAACTATGTGCTGGGTACTATTCTAAGTGTACAATGGACTTTATGCTATTGAATCCTTGACTGTAGACTAGAACTTAGAATCATATAAGTTGATATTAGACCCTGTCCTGTTCAAGAAGAATTTATGTAATTTGGGCCTTAACAGGCCTTTTTATAGGGGGGTTTTCATCTGTAAGGTGAATTCCTGGTGTATAAGTACCCTAAGGAGAACATTGTGTCATGCCACTAATATTCTAAATTACTATTAATGAATAATTAAAAGCAGTTTACATTTCACTCCAGCATAGTTAGCTCTCATTTATGGGTGTATCTGTGTTGGTAATTATTGGTTTGCAGCTCATATTCTATGTAAATGGATTGTAGCAGAAGCTTAGAGGAGGAAGCGCCATATGGGATTACAGTTAGTGATGACCCAACCCTGCCTCTCATTTTCTGTATATCTATCTCACAGCACCAAAGACTTGCCAAGTAATTGAATCTTTCCTGTCTATGATTGAATTCCAAAGGGGTTTTTTGTAATTTCTTTTTTTTTTTTTTATTGTAACCATAAAATTAAAGTAATTCTTATAGGGTGGTAACTTACTAAAATTTCTTTTGGAGCAAATTACATGCGAATACTCAGAAGAGCTAAGGAGAAAACCATGTTTTTTTTTTTTTTTACTTGTTAATTAGTATTAATTTGTATATATTCCCTCTTTTAAAAAAAGGAGATATGACTATTTCATTAAGACTACACAATTATATGAGGCTGCTAGTCATCATTTCTAGAGGCAAAAATCCCTGCTGTTTACTTTTGAAAATGTTGGAATGCAACAATTAATCAGCAAACTACAAAGGAAATTCTTAAATACTTATGAATTAATCTAGCTCTGATTATCCTTTTTTACAGTATTTGTGGCAGATAAAACCCACAGATAACCAGAGTTTTATTCAATAAAAATGAAATCACATACTTAATGTCTAAAATCTATACTGTAGGTAATAATGCCAAAATCAATAACATATAGTAGTAATACATTCTGTGTGTTTTTATTTTTTGTGGAGCTAAAAAGCAACTTTCAAATTTACTTCACTAAAAGCATTTTTTAATTATTTAAATTTACATTGGTCTAACCATACAGATAGAATTGGTTAGAAAATCATATTAGGATTTAAAGATTAAAAGGCTAAAATATTCTTTTTATATGCCAGATTGTGAGTTTCTACTTATTAAGTAAACATTGAAAATTGGTTTTTTATTGAATAAATCGGAAGACTTGAAAAGAAATTTTGAAGGATAAATATCAATTTAGAAGATGTTGGTGAATCTATTTCCATGAAGAAAGGTAAATTTATCCTATTCTTATATAGCAAAATGAACTACTATTATTTTTTCCAGGTGAATGTGTGTAGTACAAATCACGCTCCTCAGGTAGCTGACGTGGGTTCAGTCCCTGCTGCTGGTACTCTTGAGCTGTGCAATTTTACACAAATTATGTAATCTCAGTCCTTCTGTTTTCCTTTTTGTGAAAGGGGGATACTGGTAACATCTATCTCATAGGATGATGGGACAGTATTTCTTAATGTGTAAATTCATAACTGTTAAAATGTTAACAAATGTGAATTTTTTACACTTGACCAAGAAGGTGGCTGTGTTAGTAACAAAGATAGTTAGTTCACTTGGAACGTGGAAGCTCAGCTGCTGGGCTTGACCGTACACTACTTTAAGCAAGTCACCTAATTTTTTACTTTTCCATTTTCCTATATAGGAAAAGTAAGTATATAAGACTTTTATTTCCTATATCATGCAATTATTGTTAGGATTAAAGGATATGAAATACAAAAATTGCTTCCTTTATGCAAAGTACCAAAAATCCCTTCTGCCTTCAAAAAGAATGCAGATGAGTTGGTCTTTGCTAAATAAGAAGGCATATGCACAAGCTGTTGTTCTTTAAGATTGTTTTATGAACATTAAGATAAAAAGGGGGCCATGCTCAACACTGAGAATAGTAGACTGTAATTCTTAATCTGTTGTAAATAATAAGGAAAACTGTTTAAACACTGTTAGGCAACTAGTTACTGTGGCTTTATATTTTAGAAGGTACTTTCAAAAATATTTTCTTTCAGTAACACTGTGAAGTGGATATTATTCCAATTTCTCTGTTTTGGAAGAGAAAACTCAGGTACAGAAAGATTGTGCAAATAATTCAAAGTTAATGAAGGAATTGAGGCTTAAACCCAGCTCTTTTGGAAACAGATTTCATCATCTATGATTTCAGATATGAACAATTACTAAAGTAATATTTATTTACTCATTTTACTTATTGGTAAAACTTATTGGCATCTCTCTGCACTGGTTCCAGAGAAATTTTGTAAGATTTATTATGAGAAGATTCTTTATAGCATCTTAGTAAATTATTAATTGAGTTTTTAAAAAATTATTATGGGAAATTTATAAAATATTTCAAAGAATATGCATAGACATTGTCCCTGCCCAGTGTAACCAAGCATTTTGAATTAAAAAATGCTAATGCTTTGACATATTTGCTCTAGAAAATGCTTTAAAGAAATTAAGCATTATAGGTATAGCAGATGCTGCTTTTGGTGTCTCTCTGGTCTCATTCTTGTGAATTTTTGGGGTATCCTTTCTGGATTCACAAACAATATACAAATGCCATAATTTTTAAGACCTTTTAAAATCCTCAGTTGGAATTCTCTACAGCAAGAATCTCAGTCTCTTCTTAAAATAGTTTATGACAGCTACTAATAAAATAAGTTCCAATAATTTATTGGTAAGACTTTAAGAAAAATTTTTTTGAATGATCACATATGTTTTCTAAAGGAAAAAAATGCCCAAAACAATGTAGTTCTGATACATTAGGATCTCTGAAGTGCCTGTTTTATTATACTTTATATTTGAAAATAATGCATACGATACTTACGAAAAAGTAAAGCTTTTAGTCATTTAGAAATTGTTTTAGTAAATCTTATTAGAAAGTTACTTCTCAATTATTCTAATGGAAGTATAGTATGGGTTGAAAATGATAGGTAATCTAAAATAGGTTTGTTTTTGACCTTATGTTGTGTTTTATTGCTTTTGTTTTTTATCCTTTGACTCCAGGTTTATTTGAAGTATTTAAATTTGAAATGAGTTTTAAGGATACTATTATTCTTGAAATACAAGGAACTACCTTAACAAATTTAAAGGAATCTGTGCACAAGATTATGAGGCATTATTTATAGTGTTGGGAAATGGGAAACAATTGTTCATGGATAGAACAATTGTTATAATACAACTTTTTTATGAGGAGTCCTGCAGCAGTTAAGAATACACTGAATATTGTTGGTATAGTTGGTCTGAGGAGATATTCATAATATATGAGTCAGTTGAAAAAGAAGGTCATAAAACTGTGTCTTAGGATTGAATTTTGCAAATACAAACTAAGTAGCACATATACCCAAAGATGAGGTGATTCTAAATATAACTCAGTTGTTTTCAACCAGGGCCTATTTTTCCCTTATGGGACATTAACAATGTCTGGGGACATTTTGGTTGAGGGGATGCAGGCAGAAGTCAGGTAGGCTACTAGGCCGCCTGTAGCTCACAGGACCCCTTTGATGACAGAGAACTCTCAAGCTCAAAATGTCCATGGTGCTGAAGTTGAGAAATCGGGATATGAGGTAAGCCCTAAATATATGCATAAGAATATTATGAGAAAAGTTTATGGCCTAGTCATATTATGCATATGAAATTTTAGGAATAAAGATGAAAGAGTCAAATATCTACTTTTAGTAATTTATTAATTAGTAAAATAAATCACAACTATAAAACAAGATAATTTAGAAATATCTTTTTCATTGTTATGAAAGAATTTTATCACATATGTCAACATAAGAACTGTTTTAAATTGAGTTAGCCCACTCAAATCCATGCAGCTGACATTGAGATATCTGGGTTTTTTCATTTCTTTTATAGGTACATATTCATCATTTTGTCAATGGAAACACAGTATAGCATTTTTTTAAAGTGACCCTTAATAAGCTTATTTACAAGAGTTAAAGTAGGTGTAATCAGTAGGAATAATGACAAATTCTATACTGAGGTTATTTGAGGTTAACGTGTCTTCCTCAAATTGTACTTTCTTGTTCAAAATGTGATGATCGGAGAGCATTTGGCAGTATGATAAAGTGAATACAAGAATAGATGGAGAATTCTTTCCTGAAGGATAAATTATATTTGGTTGCAGAGGGAACTTGTCTCATTTTCAGACTGTACTGTTCCACTAAGTGTGTTAGTCTATGTGTACGCTCACGTGGGTATGTGTGATCATACAAAGGGGACTTCTATGAAGATGTATATCAAAACATAGTCAGCAGGAATGTCATTTGAGACATTTTTCACTCTCTCTGTTTTCTGAAAATTTAGCAGCAGAATGTAGATTTATAACAAGTTTTATATTTACAATCAGAAGGAAACAGTACATCTCCAGCTTAGACAAAAAGGCAATATAGTTGTCACTCTCAGTTAAAACTAACCCTTGCAGGATTATAAAGATTTTACTATGAAGTCCTGCTTTGTCCTATTCTATCTGGAAAAGCTCTCCTTTGATCTCTCCAGCTCTCAACTGACATTTTTCTCTACCAACAAACAAAAGAAAATAAACAAAGTTTCAGGGCATGCACGACTTTGCTCTCTGAAGTGATTTTTATTCTCATCCTGTTCTTACATGTCAGTAACTTCATCCCTCCTCTCACAGAATTAATGCATCACCTTCTCCATAAGTGTCCTTGAGTTTGTGCCTTTGGTGGGAGGACTTTAAAGGAATGGAGAAAGATTATTTGGTCCTATAATTAGCCAATGAAGAAAAATATTTGGGGACAAAGGAAAACTTTACTCACCTTTACTCCAAGGTGAGTAAAATCTGTAAAGCAAATATTTACAGACTTTGCCGACAGCTGGTGGGTATGGCCCACTGTTTCTCTCAGGGGTCTTAGCAATGGGCAAAGAGTTATCAAACTCACTTCAAAACCAGTGTGGAGCAGTTGTGGTGGTTGCAGCGCCTGTGGTCACGCTCAGGAGAAAGTGTTCTCTTCGTCCCTGTTGCCTGGCAGCCGATAGCAAGTGGGTAGGAAGATTGTTGGGCCTGCTTTTAAAGCAAGCTTCTACTTCAGTAATATTGGTGTTGAATTCAGTTAAAGGAATATGAAACTAGTTGAAGGTAATTCTAGAGTGACTTCTAGCAATATCAGAGGTAATAAATGGCTGAGTGACAGTCGTGTGTGCCTGTGCTCAAAATTACATTCTTGTCATTTTGTTTTTTCTAGTCCACTTTACTAATTCCAGGGCAGAATGTTAAAATTTCTCTTTTGTCTACAAAAATTTTAAAGCCAGTGAACTATATTCACATGCATTAAAAAATCAAGTAGTACAGAAGAGATATTTAAGAACGAAACTTTTCAACCTACCACTATCCCTAGTGCTTCTCAGCTTAGTGATTTATTTTATACACTATTTACTAAATGCCTGCCATGTCCTAATTCCTTTCGAATGTGCTTTACATGTTTATATCATGAGTTCTTATAATTATATATATTTCTAAATGGCATAATTTAAACATATAAAAGTTGAATGTCTTTTATGATGTACAACTGAGAAAGGCATGATAGAATTGAAACCTACATCTCTCTGAATCTACAAATATGCACCTCAGCTCTGATTAGTGACGTACACCAGTGGTTTTCTGCAGTGGGCCAGATGCATAATCCACTGGGTAGAGGGTCCTACGTTTCACTGATGGTTTAGGAGATCTACAGCATCCTGGTTTGCCCAGAATGGTTCTGGGTTAAGCATGCTGTGTTGGCATAATTATTGCTAGGGCCCCATTTTACCCTAAAAGCTGTCCTGGATTATGTGAAAAATTATATAGTTGCCTTAGCTAATAATTTGCTATTCTTCTTAGTATCACTAAAATATAAGCTTTATGAAAGCAAGGGCTTTTATCTATTTATTGTTCTACCACCAGCATCTAGAACAGTATTTGGCATATAAATGTACTCTATAAATACTTGTTGAATATTGTATTGGTAGAGATTATATATATATATATATATATTTTTTTTTTTTTTTTTTTTGAGACAGAGTCACACCCTCCATAGAGTGCTGTGGAGTCTTAGCTCACAGCAACCTCAAACTCTTGGGCTCAAGCGATTCTCTTCCTCAGTTTCCCATGTAGCTGGGACTACAGGTGCCTGCCACAACCTCTGGCTATTTTAAACATGAGGTCTCGCTCTTGCTCAGGCTGGTCTTGAACTCATAAGCTCAGGCAATCCACCTGCCTTGGCCTCCCAGAGTGCTAAGATTATAGGCGTGAGCCACTACCCCCAGCTGAGATTTTATATGTTTAGATATGTGGTAGCAATCATGATTTTTCAGAGAAACAGAATATATATACACACACACACACACACACATATATAAATATATATAATTACATATATAATTATATATTACATATATAACATAATTATATATAATATGTATAAAATATATATGTAATATACAAAATTAAAAATACATATGTAATATATATAAAAATACATATGTAATATATATAACTTTTTTTTTAAGAATTGACTCATATGATTGTGGGGGCCAGCAAGTCTGAATTTGTAAGGTAGATTAGCAGACTGGAAAGTCACACAGGGTTTCTGTGTTACATCTTGAGGCAGAATTCCTTCTTTTCCAAGAAGTCTCAGTTTTTTTGTGCTTCTTATCTTCAACTTATTAGATAAGAAAAGGATAAGAATAATCTCCTTCACTTAAAGTCAACTGATTATAAATGCTGATCACGTCTACAGAATACCTTCAGAGCAATATCTAGACAAGGGTTTGACCAAACTACTGGACGCTGTAGTCCAGCCAAATTAACATATAAAATCTACCATAATAAGGCTTTGTGTTTATTTCTGAATACTCTATGGGGAACCAACCCAAGAGATAAGTACTTATGCTTAAATGGAGTCTACTAACAGATTGTCAATATGATATTTTGATTAAAGAAAGTAGCAAAGATTTAATTTCCTCAGAAAGTTGCAGATAGAAGGAATGCACAGAGTGACCATTAGAATCCCATTTAAGACACTGTAAAAGCCATAGCACATAATATTGTAAAAGTTATATGATATAAAAAAAGATTATATAGTATCTTCTTTAAGCAGAACATTTTTTGAAGCTTGCAGGAGCAAGCTGGTTATCGTGACATGCGATATTCAGTATTATAGTACATGCCATCGTTTTATGTCTCCTTTCTCCTTTTATAATATACGTAGGTCTTTCTTGATTTATAATAGAAATGCTATGACCTTTTTGTAATTAGATGGGAGGTGGTGACATGGGGGATTATTTAGGAAACTTTCTGTTGCTCAACAAATTATGTTCCATAGACAGTTTTTTTTTCTTTTTTTTTCTTTCTTTCTTCCTTTTTTTTTTTTTTTTTTTTTTTTTTTTTTATTACATTTGGATATGAGTGTTTATGGATTTTTTTAATTTGTTTTCCTTCTTTCGTCCGTTTTTTTTTTTTTTTTTTTTTTTTTTTGTACTACATGAGTATAGGACTGGTTCTGGAATTTAGAAATGAGAGCTCAAGCATGTAGCCAGGAACTGAAAGCATTTCTTAGTAGTTCATTGTTTGCAACTGAAAAGTGATAGATAAAGTGGGTGAGAAAGGAAACGGGCAAGGGGAGCTATATAAAGTGTGGAAAATTGTGAGGTTGTGATCACACTGAGCTCAGAAGCAAACTTTCTACTTCCTTGGAGAGCAGCAGGGATGACTGCCCACACTGTGGCATGCCTTCTTAGTTGTAAAACAAAACATGAATGTGAAACATTACCTCAGTGCTTACTGAAAGCTCTGAATATCTCTTGTTTGACTTATGAGCATGAACAGAGAATTCAAGCTACTTCTGTATATTATTGGTAATTCAACTGTAAACTTTCTGAACTATTTCTCATTCAGGTTTCCCGATTTGAGATTGTAAGGCAGGCTTTTAAGGTCCTTGTATAGTGCATTTGCTCATGTGCTTGAATCACAACTTTAAATTACAAACAAAATAAAACAAACAAACAAAAAACCCTGAATAAAATGAGTATTAGGGTTTGTTAAGTCTTTAGGTGTCCTCCACAATACCCGACCTAATAACATGCTTTCACTCAAAAATCAGATTCTTCATTTTCTTTCCTTTTCTTTCTTTCTTTTTTTTTTTTTTTTTTTAAATTGAGACAGAGTCTCACTTTGTTGCCCTCAGTACAGTGCTGTGGCATCATAGCTCACAGCAACTTCAAACTCTTGGGCTCAAGTGATTCTCTTGCCTCAGCCTCCCTAGTAGCTGGGACCACAGGTGCTCACCACAATGACGGCTATTTTTAGAGACAGGGGTCTCACTCTGGCTCAGGCTGGTCTTGAACTTGTGAGCTCAGGCAATTCACCCACCTCAGCCTCCCAGAGTGCTGGGATTACAGGTATGAGCCACCACGCCTGGCCTGAAGTACTATTTAGACGTAGTTCTTTATCCACTCATCAATTGATGGGCAGTTAGGTTGATTTCACACCTTTGCAATTGTGAATTGTACTGCAAAAGCATTCATGTACAGGTGACTTTTTGATACAATGACTTTTCTTTTTGGTAGATAGTAGTGGGGTTGTTGGACTGAATGGTAGATCTATGTTTAGTTCTTTAGGAAATCTCCATACTGTTTTCAACGGAAGTTGTACTAATTTACAGTCCTACCAACAGTCTATACGCATTCCTTTCTTACTTCAACTTTAGAAATTAGTAAAGCATGTATTTCATAAGTGTTCTAGGAGACTTCCCACTATTTTTGTTTTGTTGTTACTGTTGTTGCTCTTAATGGTTCTAATTAGGCATCAGTTATAAAAGTTCTTCTTCATATTGAGTTCTTCTTCACGTTGACACTGACACAGTTCTGCTGATATCCTGGTGACATCTTTGAAGAATGATGTGTTTGTTATTGTCAGGCTGACGTGTTAGCGTGTGAGCTCATCTTCATTTGGGTTGTCTCTGGATAACCCTTCTGCCTTCATTGGCAGGATGTCTCTCCAGAATGGTTTTGAGTTTGCTTCTGGTGGTAGTATTCCTTGGTTGAGACTGTTACCTCAGAAAGACTGTTACTGTCTGGATTTAGGGCTACTTGGGTGTGGAAGTGTGTAAATTTGAATCCTGACCTACTCGCTGGAGATAACTCTTCCTTGCCCAGGTTTCAGGCAGAGGCATGCCAGTTTGAACATGCCTCTGTGTGCTGCAGATTGGACTTCTTTGCTCCACCGTAGAGGGTGCCGCCTCCATGTCCTTCCGTTACCACAACTAGCCAGTTCCCGAGACAGTGTTACTACCTGTTGTATTAGCTCTCATTATAACGGGGAATTTCTGTAAGTGGCCGCAAGATTTGAAAAGATGTTTATTATCTTTGAGCCAGCATTTCTGATGTTTTGTACCAAGAGGGATTATAGTTTATTTAGTTTATCATATGTCCATAAATGGAAACTGGGAGAGCATTTTACATTTTTCAGGATTTGTCCTGGCATCTCGTTAAATAATGTGTCAGGCTTGCTAAGCCCTTTCAGTGCAAAAGTAGAACATGCCTATAATTTATCTTGAGTAAGGGCATATTATGTGTTTATCAGTCTGTATCTAATCACTTGGGAACTAACTTATTAAAAAAATAATTTTTATTTCAAAATATTAGTGGTATAAAACAAAATATTAGTTTTCTTGTTATATACATGAATTGTATAATGCTGAAGGCAGGCCTTTTAGTGTACCCACCACCAGAATAGTAAATATTGTTTTTATCCCTCACTCTGCTCCCACCCTTACCCCTTGTTATCCCTCACTCTGCTCCCACCCTTACCCCTTGTTATTATCTAGTATTCTTTATACCACTTTATGACCATGTATACCCATTGTTTACCTCCCACTTATTAGTGAGAACATGTGGTACTTGCTTTTCTATTCTTGAGGTACTTCTCTTAGGATAGTGTTCACCTGTTCCATCCAAGTTGCTGAAGTGATGTTGTTTTATTTCTTTTTATGGCTAAATATTACTTCATGGTGTGTGAAGTACTATTTATTTATTTTTTGAGACAGAGTCTCTCTTTGTCACCCTTGGTAGAGTGCCATGGCGTCACAGCTCACAGCAACCTCAAACTCTTGGCCTCAAGTGATTCTCTTGCCTTAGCCTCCCAAGTAGGGAGGACTAAAGGCACCCAGCATAATACCTGGCCAGTTTTAGAGGTGGAGTCTTGCTTGTACTCAGGCTGGTCTTGAACTGGTGAGCTCAGACAATCTACCCACCTTGGTTTCCTAGAGTGCTAGGATTATAGACATGGGCCACTGCACCTGACCCCAGATTCTTCCTTTTCATTGATTTATTTTACTGAACATAAATACAAAGTGCGTGTCCCAAAAATCACCCTTAAAGTTGCCATACATAGGGAAAATGAGAAATTATAGCTAAATGTACCTTTATTTACAAAATATTCGTTACAAAGTTTTACAAAATATTTTCTACATATTGGCCACCACTTTGTAAACATTTGTAATAAATATTTTGTAAATAAAGGTACATTTAGCTATAATTTCCCATTGTAGCTAATGTACCAGAGAGGTATGAATTACTCTACCTACCTTTACTCCCACCTACTTAATTTCCTTTGAGTTTTACTTCCATATAGTTACATAAGTGTTGATTGACTAGTTCCAATTTAGTACATGTGTTTGTTTTTCCATTCTTGCCATACTTTACTTAGGAAAATGGTCTCCAATTCCATTTCAGTTAAAAAAGATACTAGATTGCCCTCTTTTATGGCTGAATAGTATTCTATGAAATATATATATATGTATATATATACCATGATTTATTAATTGATTTATGTATTAATGGGAACTTGGGTTGATTCTATATCTTTAAAATTTACCATATAAACAGATGCAAAAACAAAGGCCATATAGTCCTCTTAAACATAGATAAGCACAGATAAAGGATTTAACAAAATTTAGCACCCCTTTCATGATAAGAATATGCACAATGTTGGTGTAGATGAGACTTACCTCACTCAAAATAATCAAGGTTATATGACAAGATGATAGCCAACATCATATTGAACGGGAAAAATTGAAAGCATTTTCATTTAGAACTGGAAACAGAGAAGGTTGCACCACTTTTATTCGGCATAGTGCTAGAACTCCTTGCCGCAGCAATCAGGCAATGAAGGACATTCAAAGGGAGAAATAAGAGATCAAATTATTGCTCTTTGTTGATCATATGGTCTTACATCTAATACCCCCCACCCCAAAAATTCAACCAAGAGGTTCCTGGGATTGATAAATAAATTCAGCAAAGTCTCAAGTTACAAAATCATCATACATGAATTATTGCCTTTCATATATACCAACAACAGTCAATCTGAGAGTCAAATCAAAGAAGCAATTCCTTTCATAGTAGCAGCAAAGAAAATAAAATACCTGGAAATATATTTAATAAAGGAGGTGAAAGACCTCAATAGGGAGAACTATGAAACACTGAGGAAAAAATTGCAGAGGATGTAAACAGGTGGAAAAATATGCCATGCTCATGAATCAGCACAATCAACATTGTTAAAATGGCTATAGTTTCCAAAGTCATTTAGAGATTCAATGCACTTCTCATTAAAATACCAGAATCATTTGCGGGCCTAGATAAAACAGTTCTACACTTAGTATGGAACCAGAAAAGACCTTGAATAGCCAACACAACCTTCCATAATAATAAGTTGTGTGGTTATAGAGGATTAAACATCATACTTAATACAACAGCCACCAATATCATAACTCATCTGAGGAATTACTGAGAACAAGACATTCTCCTGGCAAGCCTGGAAATCTCTTGTGACTTGGAAGGCAAGCCACCCAGTAACTCAGTAATCCTGGAGGAGCAAAGTTCACTACTGTAGTAAGTAGGGCTGATGTTAAACATCAAGCATTTTATAGCAGTTCCTTGAAGGATTAGTGGAAAAAAATTGCATGTTGTCCTTCTGGAGATAATTTCCTTTGCCACCCTTGAAGATCATTTCCTTGAGTACATACTCTCTGGCACCTATGAGATCATTTCCCTGAGCACACAGCCCCTGCATGTCTTTGCTTAGTAATCTTTCCACCCATTATGTATCTTCTCAATAAAAGGACTCTGTGAGAAGTGTTCATTGCTATCCTGCACCTATGGTTAGCCTCATCTTTTGCAACATGTACTGTCATTTCACGTCTTGCATGATTATTTATGCAGTTGCGACAAGTGGCATTGTCTTACAAGACCTCAAACTATGTTGCAAGGCAACAGTAACAAAACAGCATTGTTTTGTTGGCACAAAAATAAAGAAAGAGATCTGTGGATCAGAACAGAGAACCCAGAGATGAAATCATCCTCATAACTCTATCTGATCTTTGATAAAGCATACAAAAACATACACTGGGGAAAAAAATTTCTATTCAATAAATGGTGCTGGGAAAACTGGATAGCCACATGTAAAAGACTGAAACAGGACTTACACCTTGTACCACTCACAAAAATTAATTCACAATGGATAAAAGATTCACACCTAAGGAATGAAACTATAAGAATTCTACAAGAAAGTGTTCATCTATTTTGTAGATATTGGCCTAGGGAAAGAATTTATTAAGAGGACCCCAATGGCAAATACAGCAACAACAGAAAATAAATAATGGGACCTAATCAAATAAAAAGGTTTCTGCACAACAAAGAACACAATCAATAGAGTAAATGGATAGCTTACAGAATGTGAAAAAAATATTAGCATGCTATACATCCATATAGGGATTATAATAAAAATCTATAAAGAACTCAAGCAAATCAGCAGAAAAAAATCATACAACTCCTTTAAAAAGTGGGCAAAATACATGAACAGAGACTGTAGTTTAATGGCCAGCAAGCACATGAAAAATGCTCAATATCTCTAAACATCAGGGAAATGCAAATTGAAAGCCCAATGCGATATCACCAACTCCAGTAAGAATGGCTCATATCAAAAAGTCCCAAACCAACAGACGTGTGGATGTGGAGAGAAAGGAACATTCCTTCCGTGCTGGTGGGACTGAAAATTAGCACGACCTCTAGACTTCTATGGAAAGTAGCACAGAGAAACCTCAAAGAACTAAATGTAGACCTACCTTTTGATCCAGCAATCTGACTACTAGGTATTTACCCAAAGGAAAAAAAGACATTTTATTAAAAAGACACTTGCACTTGAATGTTTATAGCAGCACAATTCACAATTACAAAGATCTGTACTGTTTCAATTTCCCAGTCAAGTTTGTTTTACTTCTGTATTTTTATTGTTGGTTGTGGAATTATGAACCATTTTTGTTTTCTTTTGTATAATATAGCATGTGCCACAGATTGAATTTTCCATCAAGGATGGACCTATACTGTTTGGGTTTCGTCAGATCATAATACCATATTTTTACTGTACCTTAGATACACACGTACCCATGCTGCATGTGCCAAATGTATTCAGTGAAGAGCATGCTGTGCACATCTGTGGGCTGTATCATCTGGCCTAGGTATATAGGTTTGTGTACCTGCATTCTCTGATGCATGATGGATTTCATCCAGTGATGCCAGACTGTACATTATATTTAAAGACAGTAATGATATTTTAATAAAAAGTCCTTTTATTTATTTTATATATTTTATTTCTTTGTACGATTTTACTGCAAAAACTGGTATCTGCTTCCGTATGTACATTTTTGCTCTGGGCCAGAATTTGTCTTATTTCAGGAAATAACAGAAACAGAGTTTTGGTGGGGGCCTTTGAGGAGACACATAGAAGAAAGAATAGGTGAATAGGAGTAAGATTGAAGTAAAGGACATCTCATCAGCTGTGTCTGATTAGTTAATTATTTATTTTGTGTGAATACTTTTTTTTGATAGTACACATTGTAGTTTTCTTTTTCTTTTTTTTTAAAGTCTTGTACATAGATCATAAATACATTTATGCCAATTTTAGCATGTTGATTATTTGTACAAATTGGAGTGCTTACATCATACTAATCAATATAGCTTTCACCTCATTTATGCCCAATTACAACATTAGGGCATTTGTGTTCTACACATGATAGATCCAGCTTGTACTTGCAATGTGCTCCATAGTTCTGGTCCCCCTACTATTCCCTAATATCCCTCCACCCCCACCCCATCACTGTCCCTCCCCTTTTCTCCTTCATCTTAGGCTAAAATTGTGTTTCATTTTTCATATGCAAGTGTGAGTTATTATAAATTGGTTTCACAGTAGTACTGAGTACATTGGATACTTTTCCCCCTATTTCTGAGATACTTTACTAAGAAGAATATTTTCCAGCTCCATCCATGTAAACATAAAAGAGGTAAAGTCTCCATTTTTTATTGCTGCATAGTATTCCATGGTATACATATACAGCAATTTATTAATCCATTCATGGGTTGATGGGCACTTGGGCTTCTTTCATGACTTGTCTATTATGAATTGAGCTGCAATGAACAATCTGGTGCAAATATTTTTTTTGCCAAATGATTTTTGGTCCTTTGGATATACACCTAGAAGAGGAATTGCAGGTTCATACAGCAGGTTTATGTTTAGATCCCTGAGAGTTCTCCAAACTTCCTTCCAAAAGGAACGTACTAGCTTGCATTCCCACCAGCAGTGCAGAAGTGTTCCCTTTTCTCCACATCCACACCAATATCTGTTGTTTTGGGATTTTGTGATATGGGCTACTCTTACTGGAGTTAGATGGTATCTCAGAAAGATTTTGGTTTGCATTTCTCTGATGATTAAAGATGATGAGCATTTTTTCATGTGTCTGTAGGCCATGCGCCTGTCTTCTTCAGAGAAACTTCTGTTCATGTCTCTTACCCACAATGAAATGGGATCACTTGTTTTTTGCTTAGTAATAAGTTTGAGTTCTCTGTGGATTATGGTTATTAGACCTTTGTGGGTAGTATAACTTGCAAAAATCCTCTCCCATTCTGAGGGCTGTCTATTTGCTTTACTTAGTGTGTTCTTGGCAGTGTAGAAGCTTTTTAGTTTGATCAGATCCCAGTAATGTATTTTTGATGTTGCTTCAATTGCCTGGGGTGTCTTCCTCAGGAAGTATTCTCCCAGGCCAATTTTTTCAAGCATTTCCCCTGCACTCTCTCTAAGAATATTTATAGTTTCATGTCTTAAGTTTAAGTCCTTTAACCAGTGAGAGTCAATTTTTGTTAGAGGACAAAGGTGTGGGTCCAGTTTCAGTCTTCTACAAGTTGCCAGCCAATTCGTCCAACACCATTTATTGTATAGGGAATCTTTCCCCCAATTT
>CAUYPK010095694.1:0-55540 GCA_963574355.1 Loris lydekkerianus | reverse complement strand
TTTCTTTAAGGCTGCATAGTATTCCATGGTATACATGTACCACAATTTGCTAGTCCATTCGTGGGTCGATGGGCACTTGGGCTTCTTCCATGACTTAGCAATTATAAATTGGGCTGCAATAAACATTCTGGTACAGATGTCATTGTTATATTGGGACTTTTGGTCTTCTGGGTATAAACCTAGTAAAGGAATTATAGGATCGAATGCCAGGTCTATTTTTAGGTCTCTAAGTATTCTGCCAACATCCTTCCAGAAGGAACGTATTAGTGTGCATTCCCACCAGCACTGTAGAAGTGTGCCCTTTCCTCCACATCCACGCCAACATTTCTGGTTTGGGGATTTTGTTACGTGGACTACTCTTACTGGGGTTAAATGATATCTCAAAGTAGTTTTGATTTGCATTTCTCTGATGATTAAGGATGATAAGCTTTTTTTCATGTGTTTGTAGATTTTGCATCTGTCTTCTTCTTCTTCTTTTTTTTTTTTCCTTTGGACAGATTTTCCATTTCCTTTAATTTGCCCAGCTATAGTGTGGTGAGACAAATTTATTATTATTTTTTTTTATTGTGGAGAAGGGGCGGGGAAAGAAGGCGGGGGAAGAGGTGCGCGACAGGGTCAGGCCAGTGGCATGGTACCACATTGGCTGTATCTAGGTAGAGGCAGTTTCATGCCGGGCCTTGCTGAGTCGTTGCTACGCGGAAGTGGCTCGATGGATCTAATTCTAGTCAGGCTTGGGAAGTTGCACAAGGCCACAGGCACATGGCAGGGCCCAACAATTCCCTCTTTTGTTTTTTGTATGGCAGAAAAACATAGCCCCTGTCTTAGGTTGCCTGCTCTTGCAGTTTCAGTCTAACCCATCATGGGGATACAAACATCAATGGTTTGGTCCCTGTCTTAGGTTGACTGAATGCTTTTGTTTTCAGTATTACTTTGGCTATTGCTATTTGGGGTCTTTTGTGGCTCCATACAGATTTCAGTGTTTGTTTTTTTTTTGTTTCTTTTTTTCTAGTTTTATGAAGAATGTCATTGGAATTTTGAAAAGACTACAGTTAATCTGTAGATTGCTTTGGGCAGTACGGTTATTTTGACAACATTAATGCTTATAATCTATGAGTGTGGTTAGGCTTTCCTTTTTTTTATTAATGTCTTCTTCAGTTTCTTTTATCGGTATTTTATAGTTTTGATTGTAGAGAGCCTTGATCTCCTTGGTCAGATTTATTTCTAAGTCTTTTACACTTTTTTTTTTTTTTTTTGGCAGCTGTTGTAAATAGGATTGCTTTCTTGATTTTTTTGAATCTTGTTTGTTATTGATGTACAGAAATGCTACTGATTTTTTTGTATGTTTATTTTATATCCTGCCACTTTACTGAATTGGTTGATTACCTCTATAAGTTTTTTTATATAGTCTTCATTTTTTACAATAAAAGATCATGTTGTCTTCAAAAAGGAACAATTTGTGACTTCTTCTTTTCCTGTTCAGATGTCCTTTTTTCCCCCCTTGCCAATTGTTCTGGACAGGACTTTGAGGATATGCTGAATAGGAGTAGTGAAAACATCCTTGTCTTGTTTCAATTTTTAGAGGAAAAGCTTTCAGCTTTCCCCCACTCAGTGTGATTTAGTTGTGGGTTTGTCACACATGGCCTTTCCTTTATTGTGTTGAGGTATGTTCCTTGTATACCTAATTTATTGGAAGTTTTTATCATGAAGGGATGTTGAATTATCAGATATTTTTTCTATGTCTACTGAGATGATCATATGGTGTCTATTCTTATTTTGTTGATGTGGTGTATCTCACATTTATTGACTTGCATATGTTGACTCATCCTTGTATCCCTGGGATAAATCCTACTTGATCATAGTGTATTATCTTTTTGTTGTGCTGTTGGATTTGGTTCCCTAGTATTTCGCCAATTTTTGCATCTGTGTTCATCAGGGATATTGGCCTGTAGCTTTCTTTTTATTGTTGGTGTTCTTGTCTGGTTTTGGTATCAGGGTAATGCTGGGCTCACAGAGTTAATTAGGAAGAAATCTCTCCTCTTCAATTTTTTGGAACAGTTTACAAATTGGTATTAGTTCATCATTAAAGAATCCAGTAGTAAAGCCACCTGGTCCTGGGCTTTTTCTTTATTAGACTTTTTATTACTGATTCAGTCTTATTACTTGTCACCCATTTCCTCAGGTTTTCTATTTCTTTCTGGTTTAATTTTGGTATGTTATATATGTCTAGGAATTTACTTGTTGGCATACAGTTGTCGTAACAGTCGCTAATGATCCTTCATACGTCTATGATATCAGTTGTAATGCTTGCTTTTTTGTCTCTGATTTTATTTGGGTCTTCTCTCTTTTTTCTAGCCTAACCTAAAGGTTTCTCAACTTTACATAACTTTTTAAAAAGCCAACTTTTCATTTTATTGATCTTCTTTAATTTTTTTCCTGATCTTTTAAATTTCTTTCTACTAATTTTGGGTTTGGTTTATTCTTACTTTTTAGTTCCTTGTGGTGTAACATTGTATTTATTTGAAACTTTTCTTTTTTGACATAGAAATGTATTGCTATAAACTTCCCTCTTAGAACTGCCTTTGCTCTGTCCCATAAGTTATATCTTCATCTTCCAAGGGTCAGCTCAAATGTGGCCTCACCCGGAATCCTCTGTAATCCATCCCTTTTTCCCTGGAGCAACTGTTTCTACATTTGAACTTCTGAAAAGTTTAAAGGTGCTATTCTCTATTGCATTAGAGCTACAATTTATCCTCTTTCTTAGACTTTATACTTCCACAGGGTAAGATCCGTATTATCTTCACATCTCCAGGGCCAGTGTCTGGCATACTTTGGGTACTCAGTACGCATTTATGAGCATAATTCTTGGTGTAAGTTAGGAGGATTATTATTCTTTTCTTATCTGTTTGAGACAGGGTCTTGTTCTGTTGCCCAGGTTAGAGTGCAGTGCTGCAATCACAGCTCACTGCAGCTTCCAAAGGAGGATTCTTTTTTAATATCCTTGTATATCTGATTTTCAGTAAAGCAAAAAACCCACAGGTCTCCCATGTTGGCAAAACTGAATCTCTGAAATTTCAAAGATAAAAAACCAGACCTATAAGATGGATTAAAAAATTATCTTGACACTGCCCTGCTGGTGGGAATGCAAACCAATACATTCTTTTGGAAAGATGTTTGGAGATCACTTAGGGATCTAAAAATAGACCTGCCATTCAATCCTTCAAATTCCTCTACTAGGTATATATCCAGAAGACTGAAAATCACTTTATAACAAAGATGTTTGCAGCAGAGTGTTTATTGCAGCCCAATTCATAATTGCTTAGTTATGGAAGAAGCCCAAGTGCCCATTGACCCATGAATGAATTAATAAATTGTGGTATATGTATGCCATGGAATATTATGCAGCCTTTAAAAAGATGGAGACTTTACTTCTTTTATGTTTACATGGATGGAGCTGGAACATATTCTTCTTAGCAAAGTATCTCAAGAATGGAAGAAAAAATATCCAATGTACTCAGCCCTACTATGAAACCAATATATAAGCACCCGCGCTTCCATATGAAAGCTATAACCCAACTACAGCCCAAGATGAAGGGGAAAGAGGAGGGGAGGGGGGAAAATGGGTGGAGGAAGTGTAATTGGTAGGACCACACTTATGGTGCATTTTATAAGGGTACATGTTAAATCTTCTCAGTGTAGAAATAAATGTCTTAACACAGTAACTAAGTTAATGTGGTGAAGGCTATGTTAACCAGTTTGATGAAAGTATTTCAAATTGTATATAAAACCAACACATTATACCCCATAATTGCATTAATGTACACAGCTATGATTTAATAAAAAAAAATTCAAAAAAATTATCTTGACAGTTTTTGAAAAACTTATCTGTAGAAGTATAATTTACATATTCCAATATCCCATACAGGAGGGGTATTGACAGAAGTTATATCTATAGAACTCTGGACAAAATAAACAAAAATTTTATCAGCAGTTTCTAATAGGTTTTTGCAAAATTACATTAATTAACAAAAATTGTATCTATTTATCATATGCAACACATTTAAAAAAACTGGACCTCTGAAGCCATTGGAGATGGCTTCAAACAACCTCTGACTGAAAATATTCAGGGCCTCAGCACTTGTAGCTCAGTGGTTAGGGCGCCGGCTACCTACAGCAAGGCTGGAGGGTTTGAACCCAGCTAAGTCTACTAAAACGACGACAACCGCAACAAAAGTACCTGGGGGGTGGAGGGGTGGGTGTTGTGGCAGGTGCCTGTAGTCCCAGCTACTTGGGAAGCTGAGGCAAAAGAATAGCTTAAGCCCAAGAGTTTGAGGTTGCTGTGAGCTGTGACACAACCACACTCTACTGAGGGTGACATAATGAGATTGTCTCAAAAAAAAAGGGGAAAGATTCAGGAAAAAATAACACAATAAATAAAATAATTCATGGCAGGATGGGCACATGTCTCATACCTATAATCCTAGCTCTCTAGGAGGCTGAATGAAGCAAGAGGATTGTTTAAGGCAGAGGTTTTCAACCTTGGGTCTTGACCCCTTTGTAACAAAGAAAATACACTGCAGCATTGGAAAGGTTGTGAACCACTGGTTTAAGGTTAGGAGTTTGTGACCAGCTTAAATAACACCCCATCTCTACTTAAACAAAGAAACAAACAACAACAACAAAAACAAAACCCAGAAAAATTAGCCAGGTGTGGTGGCGCCCAGGCCTGTAGTTGCCAGAGAGGCAGGAGGATTGCTTGAGCCCAGGTGTTTGAGGTTGCTGTGAGCTAGGTTCATGGCGTTTTGGTCTGGGCAATAGAGACTCTGTCTCAAACAAACAAACAAAACATCAGCAATAAAACAATACAGTTAAATGCATTTACATAGTATTAGGTAATACAAGTAATCTAGAGATGACAGGATGATAGGAGAGAACAAGTACAGACTATATACAAATAGGAACACTAACCATTTATATTAGGAACTTGAGCATCCTCGGAATTTGTATGGGGTGGGAGGACTACCCCACGTAGCTGTGGAAAGGTTAAATCAAGCTAATTAACATAAATTTTATTTCACATATATACATCATTATTTCTGAGGTGAGAACACTTAAAATCTTTCAAGAATATAATAAAGATGCCAAGTTGGAGGATAGATTTCTTGAACCTATTCCTCCTATCTAATTGATCTAATGGTTTTCACAGTATAGAGCTTCAAAGAGAAGAAAGCTTATGCTAATTACTTTAAAAAGTAGGTAAATTCACAATACTGAGTATTTATATAGATAAGGGCTCTGGGGTAGAAGGAAGGTGCTGTTTTTAATCTCGGTATTCAGATGGGGAAAAATGTGTACAGTGGAGTGTCCCAGGATACCACAGTAGGTCTACAGGCCTGGCCAGGATTCCAACAGGACCAGGGGGTCCCTGTGTTTATATAATACAGTGCTATGCTTCTCTGTAGGCTGATTTCTACACAGGAAACAAACTATTCATTTGTCCTTCCCTCTCCTTCTACGATATTGATTATTAAGAGAAAAGTACTGGGATTCAAGGGGCCAGTGCACCTTGGCCAGGGCTAGGTGATTCGCATACAATGTTTTAAAAAGGACTTGGGGAAAATGATTTAAAAAAGCCAAAAAGACAAAGCAAAACAAAAAAACACCTCAAAATAAAACACAAACGGAGAATGACAGTCTGACAGTCTGTGAGAAGCTTTAATGTCAACCCACACACATATTTGTCTTCCTATGATATAAAAACCCCGGTAACCTGTACAGCCACCAATGTGAACGCTGCTACTCACAGGAAACTATTTCCCAAGTGAGTCGGAACCACTGGGTGGGGCATGCCATGAGGGTAGGCCACTGGACGTCCTCTGCTTTCACTCCTCTGTCTGTCCTCACTACTGCCACAGACCTCTAGGGAAAGTTGAAGGAATGTATAAAATGCTTACACAGCTGTGTTTGGGCATAATTCCTGCTGCAAAAATTTCATAGAAAGATTTTCAGTAAATCAACTGTCATATACCTAGGACATCTGGTTTAGTTTTCTGAGTGCTTCTTCCTTACTCTGGGTATCTGTTTCTGGAACTCACTGTTACAGATTCTGTCTGTTGTTTATGCATTCAGTAAGCACTGACCTATCCACTGTGCCACGGATACAAAGATAGCTCATTCACAGCTCTTGCCCTGGAGGAGTCCTGCCTGGTAACTGGGAGAATGCAATGAGGACTCCATGACCCTCTCTTTGAAGCTGTAAGCAGCACCTCTCCATCCTGTTCCTCCAGAAGCAACATCACTGGCCCCTGTGGCACATTCTACTGTTCCCTCTTCCCCCTGCAGTGACAGCTCTGAGAAGGGGAGCCACTTCTCCGTTCTTCTCTATATTCCCAGTGCCTGGAATATTTGTTGAACTGAATACATGTAGCAAGGTCAAATCCTCATTTACTGAATGCTCACTATGGACCTGTCGGTTCATAGACATTATCTCATGTTGTTTAAGCAGCAACCCAGCAAGACACAGACTCGATCTTTGCTTTTCAGTTGAAGACCCTGAAAATTGGCAAAATTAGCTTAATGTTAGGACAAGATGAGTATAGGGGCAGGACTGGCCCTTATGGGGAAGAAAACACAGTCTCTTCTTCAGGGGCAGGCAAGGGAAAGAAGGCTTCTTGCAAAGAAGAACAGTGTTGTTTGAAAGGCTTCCCAGGAGTCTGCAGCTGCCTAGCAACCTCTGGTCTGGTTTGACACAGACTGATCTGCTTTAGCTTATTACTCTCAAAGTACTACATATTCTTTGATTGCTGAGGATATATAGTTTCTTCACCAAAACTAACAGCAAGTGTAACATCTGATTGGATATGCACTGTGGTACCATGCCTTCACCAACAAGCATCTACGGAGGCTCTCAGAATGTCGGGCACTGCACTGCTTTCATGTACATCTGCTAGTTTATCAGCCCAAGGTTAGATAAGATAGGAAGCAGGAGGTCTGCATTATAGCATATGTGCATGAATGCAAAATAAATATTTAGAAGTATTCACATGATAGTCGCAGAGGGCTACATAACGCCTTATTCTAGGGGCTTGATTTCAAATGAAGGGAATGGACTGTAATTAGCATCAGTTATTAATATTTCTAAAAACTTAAGCAGTTAGTTCTTAAGTTAAATAAGCTTCTTGAGATCTAATTTATTACTCATTTATTTAACAAATCCTTTCTTTACGGTGCCTACCATGTGCTAGGTCTTAGCATCTGTGAATTGAGCAGACTTGGGTGACTTCACTCTGGTCCCTATTTCCCAGCCTCTCTTGTGAAAGCAGAAGATCTGCAGTGGCATCAATACAAGCATGGTATCCTCTATGAAACACAAGGCGGCAGGCACTGAGCTAAATGCTTCACACACTTCTCGTTGAACTCGACGACAATCTCACATGAGTGACTGTATGCCAGGTATAAGCTTTTGTTGCTGCTATATAAAAGGTATGAAATTTTGCAATGGGAGAAAGCCACAGTTATATAGCTTAAATTAAAAAAGACAGTTAATTCATACAAACCATCATAAACAAGGAGTATCTGGTTTCAAATACCTGTTCTGTGGGATAGATACTGACTGCAGCATTGTGTTGTCCACCACATTCTTCCACAGTATAGAAACATCTAGAGTCACAGCTTACCAGTCCTAACAGAAATCTCTTATAGCACTGCATTTTATAAAATGCTTTCTCCAAATATTGTCTCATTAAACTCTGATGATAATTCCACAAAGGCAGGCAAAACAGACATGAATCTTCCTTAACATGGAAAAGGAGAAGCCAGAAGATCTGGTCTAACAAGTCTTAAGGCCAGCTTTGATCTTCTACCTTACTTCAGCTATTACATGACTTCAAGTAAATTCCTTAAAGTTTCCTGGGCTTAGTTTCCTTACCTGTACAATGGGTACAGATTGTGTTAATTTTTCAGCATCCTAACTCTAAAAAAATCCACGTTCTATGACATTATTTTAATTTAAAGATTTAAAAAGAAACTAATCTTGGTAAGCCTCAAGAGCCTGGTCTTAATAAACATGGAGCAAGAGGAGGGGGATGGAGCAGAAGGAAGCTGCTGATCACGAATGAGACATTTCTTCACACCTAAATTAATTTTATAGATTTAATCTCTCTGGACTCTGTACATCTGGAGAGGGGCTCAGAAGAAAAACGTTTCTTTATGTGGCTTAGGATGGTGAATTTGGGATTCTGAATCGTGGAGTTCTTCTGAGACTCTGCCTGGAGCACTGCTTAAGCACAAGGGAGCTTTGCTTGATGATAATTTAGGTCAAACTTCCTTGAATTTTGATGAGGCAGCTGGAGTTTCTTGAAAATATTCCTCCACTGAATTCAGAGTAATTCTTTATGCTCTTCCCTTTTGTATTCCTCTTATTTATGGGAACTTTATCATGACTGCCTGTTTCTGCCTCATCAGAAGCCCATCATCCTTCAAACCCCTAAATTCACAGTTGTAGAAATGACTTCTGCTGCAGACAGAGACCTCTGCTTTACTTGCCACAGAGAACAAGCAACCCAAACGAAAGATTTGGGACACCCTGATTTTCATGAAAACAGTTTGTTCAGTTCAACATAAGGGAATGAAAAAAACATAGAGGCCACAAAACAGAGAAGAATTCTCTGGGCACACAGCATCAGCTGACCTTTAACAATGTCTTCTAAGAACCCCATTCTAAATATTATCAGTTTTCCAAACGTTAAGGACACGTGAGCTCAGCTAGCCATAGGACGGCTCATGTTTCAAGTCCTTTAAAAAAGTCACAAGAAGGCCACACACCTCATGTCTCACCTGCAGACAGACCTAATCTCTGAAGCGGATGTCCTGCTATGAATGGGCCAGGGAAAACCCCTTTAGGAGGGTAGCTTTCTGTTTACAATTACACGATTTCTGGGGGGAACGGGTAAGCCCACACTATCCTTAGCTGACCGTGGCTGCTACAGCTAAACCTTCTGGGTCTTTAGTAAAGAGGTGGTAAGAATTTATTCCAGGTAGGAGCGATGCGCTTGGCCTTGAATCTGACAGTGCACTTTGTGGGTTTCTGTATCTTGTGGCCCCCAGCATCTCTTTATCCTATCTGTCATTTTTAGGATTCTCAGCAACCTGGAGTCTCTGTGAACAGGTACAATAGGCCATGCCTGTCTACATTGCTCCTCACTACTATGTCGGTAACTATCATTAGGTGACATGAAATCTTTCAGAGTCGCTGCTTCCATTATTAATTGCACTTGGTCTGGAGGTTTTTCATGTTCCTCTGTAGGCACAGAAAGAGAATCTCTACTCTTGTCAGATTGCCAACCTGATAAGATTGCTACCTTTACCCAGAGGGAAGTGGCAACACACTGCTGTTACACTATAGATCTGTAGGTTGATAAGTTAAATATTTAAAAACATTCTAGTATAATGCATGGAATGGTAAGAAAACATCAGCAGGTCAAACCTTGGACTTACAGGCACTTTTGCTGTTTTGACAGTTGGTTATCTTTAAAGAAAACTCTCACGTGATAGCCTTATTTTATCTTTTCTCTATTACTTTATGATCTATGAGGCCATTTGGGGTCTCTCAAAGAACACAGCTCCCATTTATAACACTATTTCAATAGAGAATAAGCTCTGAAAAAACACTGTTTTGAATAAAGCTCACATTTCCCAGAAAATAGCCCCAGTGTGATTCAAATAGGCAAGGCATTGTGTACTAAGGCAGCCCTGAAACCTGCAGCAGCATGAGCCGAGCACACAGGCAGAATGCTGCATTGGGATTTATTGGTACAAATTAAACTTAAACCAAACTCTGGGGACCTCTCAATTATCCCCCTCACCAGCTGGGGCAATGCACTGATGGTGGCATTTCTCTGCCTACATTTGTCTCTGTACAGGTGGGAACACATGCTGACCTCTTGAGCTGGGCACACTGTGGACTTGGGACAAAGGACAGGCACTTTCTTGCTGCAGAACAAGGTGTTGGAACATTAGCCTGAGGTGCTAGTCCCACAGAAGTATATGACAACACAATACGTGATCAATCCTCCTCTGGGAGATATTCCTTTCCAAGTAGTATCACTTAGAAAAACAATTGTCCTCAGAGAGTACAGGAGCGTGGACTCTGGTCATACAGAACCCGAGTTAGAACCCCAGGCAGCTAAGAACTTTAGGCTGATTCCTCAGCATTTCTAAAGCTCAGCCCCCTCACCTGCATGGCGCCAGAAACTATAGTACTTACCTCCTTCTGAGACCATAAAATGAGAAGGAGCTGGCCTAGGACCCCTCCTAAAGCAAGTGTTCTTAACTACTAACTACCACCACCACTATTAGCATCTTCAAAAGACAGGCATTTAGTGTAGCAAAAATTAACTTTTCAAAGAACCAAAATGCCACCTCATATTATCAAAAGCACAGTTTCTGGAGCCACATGCACCTCAGATTGATCTCAACTCTACTGGCTGTGTGACCTTGGAAGTCACTCTACCTCTTGAGCCTAGTTTTCCGGTCTGTGAAATGGGCACAAAGGCACACTCCTCCTAGGATTATCATGAGGTGCACCCAAGATAATGCAGGAAGACTGCCCACGCACTACCTGTTCTGCTGCTGGTGCCTGGCAAGTCACAAGGTCCTTAGTTCAAGCTGCCCTAACTACACATTCCATACTCTGCCATTCAAATGCCGCAATTCTTAGCTCAAAGCTGGGCAGATTGCCAGGTCTAAGGATAGAGTTACAAAGCCCTTCTCAGAGCCCTACCTTTCCCGGCGTTTCTGGGAGGCAGAGGAGGAGCCTCTGTGGTTGGTGACGTGGGTGAGTCTGTGCTTGTGGAGACGAAGATCTGGTTGGTGAAGGCCCCGTAGGAGAGCCGCTGTTTGTCCCTTGGAGTGCTGAATCCTGGCAGTGCCAGCTTGTCCTGGGGGGAGATGCTGGAGGAGTGGCAGAAGCTCTGAGGTCTAGGGGAGCGTTCTTTCTTGATAGGGCTTGGCTGGCAGATGAAATAACAGTGGGTGAGATGATAATAAAGATACTCTTTGGGCTCACACAGGACTTCTGCAGGGTGGGCTCAGGTGATAATTCGGGTTTCTGTGCCTCTCTGCACTTTAGAAGGCCAGCCATGAAACCTCATAGTGACAATACAGGCTGAAAGAAGGATCTAGATACTATACTTCCGCTTCTTATAACAAACACTATCAGCAATCACACTAGTGAAACAATGGCTGGGGATAAGCGGCAGTATTCAGAAGTGCTGTATCAGGTCACAGAGTTAACCTTGGGTTAACAAATACCTTTTCTATGTAGGACACTTTCACCAACATTTGAATAGTCTGTCTGCCCATCTGTAATATGCTACACCGAGTTTCTTCCCTGCTCAACTCTTTAATGCTGAAGTTCTCATTCTTACTTCATTTTACATCCTCTTAGGAAGTACACTCACAGATCTGTAAATCCAATCCTAGCTCTTGGATTATAAACCATTTTCAATGGCCTGTGAGGCATCCCTGGTGTTTGCACTCATGGTGATGACATCAGCATGCACCGAGCTGCCCAAGTTTGGAAACTCAGTGTCGTCTGGAAGCTCCAGTTTCTTCACTGACACCTCAGAAACATCTCTTCACGCCCACTCCTAGTGCAGGTGCTCACCAGGTCCCACTGCAGCACTAGCATCCAAATGGCCCTCAACTCCAGTTTCTTTGCTCCAGCCCATTTTCCAACCTGTGGCCAGAAATGGAAAAATCTTGCTCCTTTGACAACGAATCTCTGTTGGCTTATGACTGCTTGTATAAAAACCAAAAGGCCAAACCTGGCCCACAAAGCCCTTCCTGATCTTGCCTTCCTGACTCTGCAGGGCAAGAGTGACTCTGCCCACCTCTGCCCACCCAGCCAGGTGAATGCACCTCACACACGGAGCTTTTCACCATTCCTCAGACACCCAGGCTCTAACACGACCCCTTGCCTTGGCATGCGATGTTTTCCCTCCCTGGAATGACGCTTTTCTCCTCCCTTTGCCTGGCAAGCTCTAACCTGTCTATCCTCAGAAACCCATCTCCAATGTTACTTCCTTGCCTGCTCCTCTGAATATCTCTCAGTAATTCCCCCAAACTTATTAGCACACTGTATAATAATTTATCTCTTACAGTGATTAATGCCTTTAGATCCTCTTTGTCTGGTAGTCTTTTTTTTTTTTTTTTTAACCTTTCTTTATATCCTGCCTGGCATAGAGGAAATGTCTAATACATATTCAATAAATAAACACATACATGAACTTAAACAGCTAAGAGCTATATGAAAGACCCAGTAAGAACTAGGTTTAATCATACAGACCATCTTAACTAGCTATAAGACTTTAGACAAGTTTTAAATTCTGTTGGTGTGTAAGTTTTCTTCTCCACAAAATGGGGATACTTAACAATGTCCCAATGAGCTCTTGGTAAAGACGGTCTGAGATAACGTAAGTGCTCAACTCTGCCTAATCCATATGTAAGTACAGTCTCGTGGTGTTTAATGACAGGGATTCTGAGAAACGTGTTGTTTGGTGATTTCATCCTTTTGTTAAGATCATAGAAGTGTGCTTAGACAATCCTCGATGGTGTAGCCTACTAAACACACCAAGGCTATACAGTGTGGTCCATCATTCCCAGACTACAAACCTATGCAGCATGTTACTATACTAAATATTGTAGGCACCTGGATAACAATGGTTAAGTATTATATATCTCAACATAGAACAGGTAGAATAAAAATATGGTAAAAAAGATGAAACCCCACCCAATACATCTTCATAGGGTACTTGCCAATAATGGAGCTCACAGGACTGGAAGGTGTTCTGGGTGAGTCAGTGAGTGAGTAATGAGATGGCCTAGGACATTACTGAACACTTTTATATGACACAAGTGTGGTAGCTTGTTTACGTGAGTACCATGAGGAACACATGGGTAATGTGTTGCACTACAGCACCGTGACAGCTATGGCATTACTAGGTGACAGGAATTTTTCAGCTCCATTGTACTCTCAAGGGACTATTCTTGTATATGTAGTCCACTGTTGACTAAAGTGTCATTTTGCTATAATTGTACTAAATGACAACTGTTATTATTTATTAATTAGCTATTTTTAAGGCTAATTTTACATGTTAACTTGACTAGGCCTTGGTGTTCTAATGTTTTGGTCAGACACCAATCTAGATGCTGCCATAAAGGTATTTTGTTAGATGTAATGACCATTTAAATCACATTTTGAGTAAAGGGGATTACCCTCCATTCTGTAGATAAGCCTCACCCAATCAGCTGAGTGGCATAAGAGAAATGACTGAGATCCCCCCAAAGAGGAAGGAACGCTGCCTCCAGACTGCGACATCAACTCCTGCTAGGACTTCCAGCCCGCTGGGCTCCCCTGTGGACTCTGGACTTGCCAACGCATTCAATCATGTGAGTCAATTCCTTAGATCTGTTTCCTTCTTCTAATCCCTAGTGGTTGTTTCTCTGGAAAACCTTGATTAATATTACTGTTAAGTGACACCCCAAAAGATCAAAGACTGGGCAATAAATACAGCGTTGGTATACTGGATCGTAAGACCAATCAATCTCACAAAAAACATATGTTGCCCATACGAAGTAGAAAAACAGAGAAGGGCTCAGGAATTTGGGGACATAATTTACACTCACTTTGTCATCCAGATCGTCGTCACTTTCATCCATTTCTTCCTGTCGAAGGTTCCATTCATACTCTACATGGACATGTGGGTTGAACTTCCCAGATTTAGCTTGGGAAAGCTGGAAGAAACAGCAAATGCATACCATTTTAATTAAAATGCTTAGTCTCAAGTGGCTAAGGCGCCAGCCACAGTGCCAGCCACATACACCAGAGCTGGCAGGTTTGAATTCAGCCTGGACCCGCCAAAAAACAATGACAAACATAACCGAAAAATAGCCGGGTGTTGTGGTGGGTGCCTGTAGTCCCAGCTACTTGTTAGGCTGAGGCAAGAGGATTATTTAAACCCGTGAGTTTGAGGTTGCTGTGAGCAGTGATGACACAGTACTCTACCCAGGGCAGCAGCTTGAGACTCAGTCTCAAAAAAAAAAAAAAAAAAAAAAAAAAAAAGCCAAACATCCCAATATGATAAAAACACTGAGAAAATCCTACCTTATTTCTGATTTTAAATGATTAGTAGCTGTATTACAGGGAAAACTCTGATTAGACAAACTGGATTCCTACACAAAAAGCTTCAGAGGAATTGCAAAGAATTATAGGCAGATCCCTCTTTATTTTGAGAACTTGACTTCTTTGCACAATTAAAAGCTTCCTTAATATCAAGTGGGCTTCAAAACTTCAAATTCCTAGCTGAAAGGCAAAATCAGCCTGAGAAGTTTAAGAGGTAGGCTTTTAATGTCCCAGTCCAATCTGTGGTCCCTTTTTCTTATTTATAAAATGGGGGCAGGGATATTGTCTCAAAGAACTTTTTAAGAATATAAAAGTACAACCTCTGGGTCTGGAACTGGCACTTAGCAGAAACTCAAGAGAATCATGCTAATGTGAATGCGCAGGGTTATTAAGTAAGAACTAGAAGGGTCAGAACAGTGAGTGTGCACAGAAGGAGGGGGAGAGTCTTGGGAGGGTGGAACATTGAAAAGTTTTAAAAATCACTACATTCTGGGCTTTACTTGCCCAATTTTTGGAAGTGGATCCCCAAGTAATTTTTTACTGTTAAGGTGCAGAGAAAGTAAAAATTGTGACCTCCATCCATAAGTCTTGCTGATAACAATACCTCAAATGCCTTTCAGCTCCTATGCCAAAACTGCACTCAAATGTGATGACAAAAGTTTACCACTCTTTAAAATGTAGTACAGTCCTTACGTGAAAAAAGAATCTTGTTTAATCTTCAATTTCAGTTTTTTTTTTGCATTTTAAGGCAATTGATGTCTAATAAATTGCTTGCTTCTATTTTGCTTACCAGATCTTCACACTGGGTAGCTTTTAACCTCTTTGCTATGTCCAGGGCAGTTTCCCCAGCCTGGTTAACTGAAATAGGCAAAAAATAAATTTCTATAATTATCTAGGATACATCTTAAACGGCAAGGAACCACAAATAAGTTACGATGTAACATGCAAGTCTCAGTTTTACCTGAAGAACAACAAATGCTCTTACTATAAAGAGACACTTGGTCACACTCTTACCGATATCCACAGTGGGCTTGCTCCTGAGAAGCAACTTCAAACACTCAGGTTTATTGTACATACTACAGTAGTGTAGAACCGTATTTCCCAGGGCTGTCTGCTTATCCAGGTTCCCACTGAAAAATTATAATATCATTAGAAAAAATGACTTACTCTATAACTTAAAACTGTAGGCATTCGTTTCTGTGCTAGCAACTGAGTCAAACTTGAAATCTACTCATCAAAAGAGAAAAGTATGATGTTTCTAACATGACACCTAAATTTATAAGCAATATAATGATAATAACCAGCTATTTATTGAGTGCCCACTATGGGCAGTATCTTAGCACTAACATGTATTCATTTATTTAATCTTTACAACTATCTGATGAGATAAGTACTATTAATAGCCTCATTTTACACATGAAAACACAGATGAAAACAGAGACAGGCAGAAGTGATTGTGTTTAAGATTATCAAGACAGGGACGATGAAGCTGGGATATGAACACAGGCAGACTCCCTTTGGAGCCAATGCTCTTCACCACTATGTTATATGGAGCATTGCCTCTAAGGAAGAGGCCTGAACACATACAATCTGGCTTGTGTTAAGGTGTTATTTTTCACATGTGGGTTTAAATCTCTTTACTATTTTGACCACTCTCCTTTGGACAAACTCTGCTTCCTCCTTATCAGTTCAGCAAGTCCAAACTTCTCTTCAATATTACCCTCATATCAGTATGTCTCAAATTTGAATCAGCTGTTGATCCAGCCACACATGTTCCTCTCTTATATTAAACTTATGAATGAGGAAAACTCACAAATCTGGTAGTCCTGTGCTGTTATGTCCTCTCTTTTAACCTCTTCTAAAGCAGCAAAATTTGGACACAGAGATAGAATTTTAAACTTATCAAGGCAGGGGTTGGCAAATTACATCCTGTAGATGGTATGTGGCTCACTGACTATTTTTATAAAGGCAGGAATAAAGTTTTACTAGCACACGGTCGTGCTCATTTGTTTACATACTGTCTACGGCTGCTTTCACACCACAATGGCAGAGGTGAATACCTGCGAGAGAGACCTCATGGCCTGCAAAGCCGAAAATATTCATTACCTGCCTTGTTGCAGAAAATACTTGCTAATTCTGGGTCTTGACCCCTGACAGGACTGGTTTGTGTTAACTTATTACACATATCCAGGTATTTGAACAGAGAGAACCAAACCCGTACCAATTTTGTACAAGGAAGTCAACCAAATGGAGAGATGTCTGGTCTGCAGTTCGGACTGCAAGATGCAGGGCTGTTTCCCCGAGCTCCTAAAAAGACAACGAGGGAAGGGTAAGTATTAATAGGGTGATTGTAGGCCCTGTTTGCTTAGAGCAGCTTTGTTTACATCAGTTGCCCCCAAGCAATTATTAAGAGCACCCTTTTGGCTGGGTGGAGTGGCTCCCGCCTATCTTAGCACTCTGGGAGGCCGTGGCTCCTGAGCTCAGGAGTTTGAGACCAGCCTGAGCAAGAGTGAGACCATATTCTCTACAAAAATAGAAAAACTAGCTGGCATTTTGGTTGGCACCTGTAGTCCCAACTACTTGGGAGGTTGAGGCAAGAGGATTGCTGGAACTTAAGAATTTGGGGTTGCTGTGAGCTATGGCATCATAGCACTCTACCCAGGGCAACAGAATGAGATGCTAAAAAAAAAAGAAAAAAGAAAATACCTACAAAACATAATAAAACAATTAAAAAAAAAAAAAGAGCAAAAGAGCACTCCCTTTCACTTTCAAATCCTCTCAATTTAGATATGGTCTCCAATGATTTATAAGCACTTCATTATATGCCATTACTATTACATAAAAGGAGTACTCCACCCCCGTTTTAAAGACAGGGTCCAGCTCTCATCCAGGCAGAGTGCGGTAGACATCACAGTTCACTGCAACTTCCATTCCTGAGCTTGAGCAATCCTCCTAGCTCAGCCTCCTGAGTACCTAGGAGTTTAGTTGTGCCCCACCAAGTCTGGTTAGTGTTTTATTTTTTGTAAAGACAGGGCCTTGCTATCACTCAGGGTAGTCTTGAATTCCCAGCCTCCCTCCCACCTTGGCCTTCCAAAGTGCTAGCATTACAGATGTGAACTACTACACTCAGCCTCCAATTACTTTTTTTTTTTTAAAGACAGAGTCTCACCGGGTCACTTGGGCTAGAGGGTAGTGGCATCACCACAGCTCACTGCAACCTCCAACTCCTGGGCTCAAGCGATTCTCCTACCTCAGCCTCCCAAGTAGCTGGGACTACAGGCAAGCGCCACCACACGCCTGGCTAATTTTTCTATTTTTGGTAGATGGGGTCTCACTCTTGCTCAGGCTGGTCTCAGACTCCTGACTTCAAGCAATCCTCCTGATTATAGGCATGAGCCACTGCGCTCAGCCACACATTACTTTTTAATCCTATGATTTTAGTGAGGGCTTGCCTGTCCAGGTTCCAGCAGTGGTTCCATTAATTCTACCCCTTCTGCATAGACTTGAATTAGTGCAAGTAAATCCCTGGATTTGATGGCTTCAAGCAATTCATTCAGTTTAGCTGAGGAAGTTGAACAGGTCTTCCTCGAAAACCTATGATCTACATACTTTGCAGTGATATATTCTTTCCGTACAGTCCTAAAACAGAACAAAATAAATAAAGATTTTTATTTTCCAAGTGCTAAAAAAGGCTTACATTTTTCTGATCATTTCTCTTTGAGAAGAGTTATTATAATTAAAACACACTCCTTTTCAATATTCGAACTAAGCTTTAGAGCAGGTTGTTCCACAGAACAGAGACAGAAAAAAGAAACTGATACACATTTACTGGAATATGCAGGTAATACACATACATAGTTACAAAATTAACAGGCTCATAGATCACAGCACATTTCTTTTCTACCTCTACCAAAGATGTGAAAAATTTGCTATTTACAAATACTTCAAACTCAGGTACATACAAATATATGTAGAAATGTAAAAAGTTATAACAATTCTGAAAGACCAGTGAAAAGTTTTCAGAGTTTTGTGGAAAGGAGAATGTCCTTCTTGCAGAGAGTGCAGTGTGGGACTGGGAAACTATGTGGATTGCATGTCTAAGATCTGAGGAGGGGTGGAGGGGTGGGGAGGTGGGGGGTTGATGCTTTTTCCTTCTCTTGAGGAATCAGCTTCTTCAGTTCAGTTCAAGTGGCTCTTTTGGAGCACCTGACACACAGTCCCCTAGCAAATAAAGGCTTTCTGACATTGGGGCAATAGGGAGAATGGAAAATTTGTCTAAAAATTGGGATATCAGAAACTTTAGTCCTAAGTCTGATACAGCGGTTTCCCCGCTCTGTCCCCTCAAGCCTGGTCCTCTTCTCATTTACCCAATTTCAGTTAACGGTACTGTCCATTTACCTCGATGTTTAGGCCCAAGAACTTTGGGTGCCATCTTGACAATTTTCTTAAATATTCATATTTAAACTGATCAGCAAATCCTATTGGCTGTTCCTTCATAATACATTGAGAATTCAACTGCTTTCATATCACATTCACTGCTCATCTTCATCCAATTTACTAAAAACTTAACCATCACCTCTCAGGGATGTGGTAGAGCAGCTTCTTTCTGACCTGTTTCCACCTCCCCTCCACTGTTCATACAGTCTGTTCTTCACACAGCACCTACAGCCGGGCTTCCCAACCTCAGCCCTACTGACATTTTGGGCTGGATAATTCTTTGTTGTGGACAGCTGTCCCAGCTATGCACTGTAGGATGTAGGAGGATTACCAACCTCCTTGACCGCTACCTACTGGGTGCCAGTATTATCTGTCCAAGTCATGACAAAAGAATGTCTCCATGCATTGCTAAGTACCCTCAGGAAGGCCAAAGTCTCCCTTAGTTAAGAATCACTGAGTTAAACAGATTCATTTAAAATATAACTCAGATCATTCCACTCCTGTTTAAAGCATGTCAATCACACTTGAGAGTATGACCCATGAGCTTGGAAGCCCTACATGGTCTGGCCCCATCTCCATCTCCCATGGCACCGCCTACCCATCTCCCTCTTGCTCAGTTCCCTCCAGCCACACCTGCCTCATAAAGAGCTGAGCTCCTGAGCAGGTGCTCAGCTGTGACTACTCAGGGGCAGGCAGTGGGGAGAAGCATCTACGCACCCCAGAAATGTATTTCAAAATACTCTCTTTGCTCTATCTTTCCTTGATAATGAAATTAAAAACACTGTAAACAACCAGAAAGTTTTTAAGAGGATACAAAAACAACTACAGAACGGTAAATTAGTCAATATATTAGAAATACTTACATATCACTTGAAGGAGTAGGTTTTGGTGAGGGGCTGGGCAAATTTGCTTCCATAATATCATTAAAACTATTATTTCCTACATTCTTGGCCAGCTGTAACGAACAAAGCACAATACAGCGAACTCTTTACTACTGGTTAAAAGTTTCTTATTATTTGCTTTTGAGATTTCTAAGCATACACTTTCCCTCATTTGACTCAGAATATAAACCATCTCGTCAACAAATATTTACAGAGTATTTATTATGTGTCAGGTGCTGAACTTTGAGTGTTGAAAATACAGAGATAGGGAAAACACGTTCCTTCTCCACAAGTGCTCATAGTCAAGTGAGGCCATTGACAAAAAAAATCAATGTGTACAAATACAATGTCATAAATGCCAGAATAGACTACTCCCTGGTTCTACCCACACACAAACTATCCAAGATTAGTTCATAGCAAGTTCCATTATGTGAATCTAGGCTAAAGACATAATGAACAATAACAGTTCTTTAACCACCATCATGTCTCTTTCTTATACTGAACAAATTTACTTTCAGGAAAGAAAAGGAGATAGAATTAATTTGTATTTAAGTACAGATTAAGATGCTGCAGGCAACAGAGGACCCAGGAAGCATTTTGTTCCTGTGTTTAAGACCATTCTAGAAAATTTACACCAAAGGGCCTCTACTCATTCGTGCAATTTTGGGATCAACGCAAAGAAATGTTCACACCTCTTTGGGGGAAAATCTCAGATTTATTATGGTACACAAGTGTTTAGGATTTGGAGTTTCCTATTACTAGTTATCAAACTGATTTTCATCAACATCAGTCAGGGAGATAGGGCAGCGCAATTTCTGTACTAAAGGATGTTCATAATCACTTTTGTATTATAAAGCTAAACACAACTTCACAAATTTTCTCCCTTACTACCTACAGGAGTTATAGGTTAAATAATATCTGGTTTTATAATAGTAGTTAACAGGCCACTCTTCTAATTCATTTGTACTTTCACAAATTTATAAATAAAAATGTAACTGATGAAAACTCTTCAGTCATTATTTTTTAATAACATAAGCACTAGGGAATGTGAACATTTCAGTTTAACTGCTATTATAGTATGAACCATATGAAAACATGAATTCATAAAGAAAAAAGCAGTTTGAAAAAGTCCATCCCAAAGGAAAAGATCTAGTTTCACTGAGCTAATTATAGAAATGTATAGCTTAATCTTTCTTCAATATCAAATGTAACCACAAAAGTTACATTTTAAATATTCATGCAAATTAAAAAAATCCAGGAATTAAAGTTCTTTGTAATCAGCAGAAACAAAAACCCAAATAAATATTCTAAATATATTCATGATAATAAATGTAAAATTTTATTCTGAAGTATAGGTTACTACTTACCAAGAGTTCAGAAGTTCCTAATTTGTCTAGTTCCAAAGACTGAATGCGAGAAATATGAACCCCCATTTCCCTGTGGATGCCAGAACACTCTATACAAGTCAAAATGCCCAAGTTGGTGGAAAGCCAGGTAGGTTCTGTGGAAAGAACGTGGAAGACAACGAAACAAACAAGATATATCATCTTAGTGTGCCAACTACAGAGGAAATTAAAACAGCTGTAGTAAAAATTGTTAAGAATTATTATAAAGGAAAGAATTAAACAGAAGACAGGATGCTTGTGGGTTAGCCAAGAGGCGGTTATAGAAGCTACCCTGTGGCACTAAATTGAAATAAAAATTAAGCACTTTATCCTGGACAGTGTGAGAAAGGGTTTTCTTTCTTTTTTTTTGAGACAGAGTCTTACTGTGTCACCCTCGGTAGAGTGCCATGGCGTCACAGCTCACAGCAACCTCAAACTCTTAGGCTTAAGTGATCCTCTTACCTCAGCCTCCCAAGTAGCTGGGACTACAGACGCCTGCTACAATGCCTAGCTTTTTTTTTGGTTGTAGTTGTCATTGTTTGGTAGGCCTGGGCTGGATTCGAACTCACCAGCTCCAGCGTATATGGCTGGCACCCTAGCCGCTGAGCTACAGGCACTGAGCCAGAGAAAGGCTTTTGTTAAGAGATCCTAGGTGACATCCATAGGCCTCACAAGAGACATTCTCTCATGGCTGCTACCATCTCTGGCAGCGATGGATGGAAGGCCTATCAGGGCTTCTCTTAAGAGCCTGGGTTCTGCAGCCATGACTGACCTCCTACTTACAAGTAACATTAGCTTCACTTTTCGCTTTGCTTTTTTTTTTTTAGACAGAGTCTCACTATGCCACCCTTGGTAGAGTGCCATGGTGTCACAGCTCACAACCTCAAACTCTTGGGCTTAAGCGATTCTCTTGCCTCAGCCTCCCAAGTAGCTGGGACTACATGCACCAGCCACAATGTCCAGTTATTTTTTTTTGCAATTGTCGTTGTTTAGCTGGCCCGGGCTGGGTTCGATCCCGCCAGCCTCAGTGCACGTGGCTGGCACTGTAATCACTGTGCTATGGGTGCCGAGTGACTTCACTCTTGCTTATGACTTCTCCATAAGCACCTCTTGGTACTGAGACCACTGGTAAATATTGGATGTCAAATGTATCAGTGACCTAAGGCTTTTCCCCTATAACCACCAATGGCTCCAGAACAGTGGGAAAAATTACCGCCCTGTCACCAAAATCTTCAGGGTTCTGTGTGTATCGAGCTTTGTTCTGACTGGTCAATACCTCAGCATGTACTACATGCTTGCTATTTCCAAACACTGCAAGTCACTATTAAACTTGTACATGAAAATGGTAGAAAACTTGAGAATTCTCTCTGAGAGGCTCATGGTATATTGTGTAGAGATAAAGGGTATACCACAGAACTCATGAACACCATGTTTGCATCCCTGTTCTGACCCCACTAGCTGTGTGACCTTACACAACCTCATTCAACCTCTCTGAGAACTATTTTCTTTGTATGTAAAGTGGAGATAGAGCTTCTGTAAGGATTCAAAGAGCTTCTGTAAGCAAAACACCTAAAACAATCCTTAGTATGGTAGAAGCACTCAATGTTAGCTATTGCCAATACCTAGGTAATGTAGTGCTATTTGAAAATGGAAGCTTGGGAGAAGGTGACATCCACCAGAAGGTACAGAGGTTAGGGAGGGTTTCACTGAGCAGGAAGGAAGGAAAGTCATGTACCACACATCAATTAATTTCATCTGGCCCATTTCACTAAGTTCTCATAATAAGAGGTTTTATTATTTCACTTTTGGGATGAAGGAACTGCAGAATAGTAAAGGGCTCATGGACTATCCAGACAGTGATTCCAGATGTGGACTACAGGGCCCTTATTCTCTCTGTAATGTTCACGGCGCTTATTTAACTGGGCCTTATAGGAAAGGTAGCATTTTGGCAGATGGCCATTTAGGAGAGCAGGTGGGATCTTTCCAGGTTGAGAAAACAGCATCGGTATGGACAGCTTAATGGTGAGAATAGCCACTAATAGTTGGGAATATGTGCTGTGTATCTAGGTGTGTCCAGAGGAAACAAGGCTTTTCTATAACTGGCTCATTTTGTTTTCTACAGGAAGAGAAAAAATGTTTAACAGGCCAGTTCAAGTACGGGGACTAATACCTGATGAGCCGCAGTCACAGCAGACGTCATTTCCTGGGAGCCGCTGAACATCTTCGATGATGGCTTTTGTCAGATCTTCCAGGCTGTTCTCCCCTGTGCTCTGCTCTCCCCGGAAGGCCATGGTCAGGGCCTCTTCTTTGCTGTTCGTCAATACTGATATCCATCTGTTCTCAAAACACAAGAGGAAGCAGGCCTTTACGAGCCTGGACATAGTTTTCTGCTTCAATTGTAAAAAAATCTACTTTCACCAAGAACTTCCAAAAAGAAACTCCCTCCCCAAATAGCAATGACGTGAGGAAAAATAAAAGAAATTAAACCTGAACAAAAGTTAAGAGTTAAAGAATGGAAAGCAACACAAAGGGAAACTGAGAAGAATGAAAGGAACAGATGAGTAAAATCAATCTACCTGAGGGTTTGAATGAATGTACACAATGCTCACATTTCCATGTGGACAGAATAAAGGGAATGTCGGAATGGAAAGGACTCAATGGGGGACCAACCCAACGGAAGGATGAGAAAAAAATGATGAGAAATGGTAGGGGTCAGGGAAGAAAGCTTAGCAAAAAGAATCTGTTCTGGGCAATTTCATGTCAGTGGGGACCCCTGAAAGTGAAAATGAGAAAATATTTCATCAGCAGCCATAACAATCTAGGCACACAGAAAAGGCGTATTACCATGGAAACATGATGATTTAATATGAAATGAGGACTGGAGGCTATTGTACAGCACACCCACCGTATGTTACCATATGTACCAAACAAGATCCCTTTCCTACTAAAACAATATATAAGAACCCAGTAAGGGGGAGGTGTGATTAATAAACTATGAAATAACTATAAAATCGAACAATTAAGCAGGCATTAAAATTTAAGTTTTGGATGACATAGGAGAAATGCTCACAATAAAACGTTTTGTAAAATAAGCAGGAGAAAAACCTGTTAGATGATTTAACTCCAATTTATGCATATCTTATGTATTTGTTTGGGGGAAAAAACTAGAAGGAATTTCACAAAAATTCTCAATAGTGGCTATTTCTAAATGATTTTCTATAGGAAAAGACTGGCAGAGGAACTGCTTGCCTTGTGACGTTCTGTAATTTTTCAAATCTATAACGAGCCTGTATTTTATGAATAAAGGTGAAAGAGCAAAATTTATTTAAAAAGAAAATGAAAAACATTTTCAAAGCACTATTTTTTCTTACCTACTACATAGACAGTTAATGTTTGCTCTCAATAGATAATACCAAGGTTCAGAATTGGGTCTCTTTTTTAAATATTGAAAGATGAAATGGATATGAAACAAAGCACTGTCTGCAAAAGGTTTGAATAAGTAACAATGACAGGAAGAAAATTAACCAAACCAAACTATGTTCTTGGAGTATGTGAGTGTAAGTCACACCTCTGACTCTAGGTGGCGTTCACTTTCTTGGAGAAGAATGTTTGCACAGCCCAACTTTTCTGTGATGTAGAAAACCAAACATTATGAAATAAGCTGTCTAGGAATTGGTGGGGTTGGCATTTGATACCTTCTACATTAAACATCACAGTATCTTTTTCTATCATTTAGTCTCCAGTTATAAACCAGAAATTCTTTTGTTAAAAACAATTCAAGTAACTGGGTTTAGCAGGACTGGTCACTGTAATTTTATCAGTAGCACTGACTGATGCTACAGGATTTTTCACTTTGACTACAGAGTTTCTATTTTGTTTTCCTCAAGCATTATGACACTTGGCTATCTACTTTTGACCAATATCTACTAGGTATGAAGTATTGCAAGTTTCTGAAGTAACATTTGAGCAACTTAAATCCCCAAATCTGAAACACATCTGATCATAACCATTTCAAATAAGGGATGTTCAATGTGTAGCATCTTCCAATGAGCCTCTAAGTTAGGGTTTATGATACTTTATACCTAAGCACACTGGAGCTCAGGAAGTTACTACTTGTTCAAGGCCCTGCAGCTAGATTGTGTGAAACCAGATTGGGATGAAAAAACACTTTTGTTAACTCCCTTTTCAGAGTTCCTTCCATTTGCCTCTTTACACAGGAGCTCATGACAAATAAAAATGCCTCTTGGTGATGGGACACTATTATTAGAGGACTTTACTTAGCAAATGCAAGCAATGTAACCTGACTCTTTATACCCTCAATGATTCCCCAATAATTAAAAAAAAAGTCATGGGAAAAAAAGTCATGATAATCAGAAAATATTTAAAGAATAATTTTCTAGAGGACATAATTTAAGTTTGGCAGAATGAAATGGTTACATGTCAAAAGGGCCAAGAATGAAAGCAACTACTTCTGACAATATTTTTTAACTTTTAAATTATTTTAAAGTAACAAGCATACTCCCCAAAGTGTAAGACACAAAATAATGTATAATTGTATTTTAATACTTTAAAAGTCACTTTTGAGTTTCATAAGAAAAAATAAATAAATTGGCACTGTGCTAGAAATTTTACACATTTTATTCTCTCAAAATCCTGCAAGTGAGGTACATAATCCCCATTTTAGTCAAGAGAAGACTGAAAACAGGTGATCTGGCTTGGGAGTCTCAGGTGAGAAGATTACTTGAGCTCAAGGAGTTTACGTCCAGCCTGGGCAATAATAGTGAGATCTTATGTCTTAAAAAAGAGAAAAAGAGCCGGGCGCGGTGGCTCATGCCTGTAATCCCAGCACTGTGGGAGGCTGAGGAGGGAGAATTGCTTGAGCTCAGGAGTTCGAGACTCGCCTGAGCGACAGTGAGACCCCGACTCATGAAAAAAATGGAAAAACCCAGCCGGGCACAGCGGCCAGCGCCTGTAATCCCAGCGGCTTCCGGAGGCTGAGGCAGCGGGGTGCCCGCAGCCCGAGACTGAGGTTGTGGTGAGCTACCATGCCCACTGCACTCTGCTCAGGGGCATAGGGTGGGACCCTGTCTCAACAACAAAAAAAACAACAAAAAAAAAAAAAAAAAAAAAAAGAAATAAAAAATAAAGCAATGAAATAAAATAAAAAAGCCAAAAATAAAAAAATAAAATAAAAAGAAAAAAGAAAAAAAAAGAAAGCCAATAACTAGCAGAGTGTGAGCGACAAGCCAAGTTGGCCTGACTTTAAACATGCATCTGTTTTTTTTGTACCTTCTTCTTTCCTTCATGAGAAGGAATTTCTTCACTTAATGTCACTGGACATTTTCACATGAGAAAATAACTCAATAATGTAGTGAGATTGGCTGTATGTACCTTAGAGTAAACGAAGAACTGAGGCTGCCCGCAGGGGCATGTGCTTTCTCTGTGAATGCCATTACTTACTGTATCACTCAAACCAAAGTCCCCTTATCACCAGCACCCAAATAGAGTTCAAGTGCAAAATGTGCAACAACTTCAGACGGACCAAGTAACCATTTAACTGAAAACTGTCAGGTCCCACAGCTAAGAAACCAACCTCTACAACCGGGACTACAAGTCATTAAGAGTAAATACAGTATGGAAGGCCTGGTTTGAGACATAAGGGAACAAAAAGAAAGTGAATGGTCCCTGCCTTACACCAAGTGCTTGCCTGTTTTCCAAATAGGGCTTTGAGCAGAGGGAAATAGGAGGAAAGAGTGAAATCAAAGAAGGGGAAACAATATGCCAAGAGGATTTTGGAATTTTGCCTGAGTTCAAATCCTAGCTTTCTAGGACTGTGACCACGGGCACACTATGCTTCTGTTTCCTCATCGGCAAACTAGAAATAAAAAAGCCCCTACTTTCCGGGGTTGGGAGGATTAGCAAGCCAGGATGTGCAATCAGCATAGTAAGATCTCCATTTTTCTAAGAAATATTACCTCTCTCTGAAACTGTAGGTGGCGGGACAGCCCTCTGACTTCGCCCTTTCTCATTGGATTTCTAGTCACTGTCCAGCTGGCCAGCTCCATATCCATAACATGAAGCCATCAACTGCTTCTTTACTATTCTGTTCTGTTGTTTCTAGGCCATCAGAGCCTCCTATTTGGAGTGTATTTATAACTTCTCATTCCTTCATGAACCAGCTCAGGTTTACCTTCCTCTAGGAAATTATCTATGAGCAATTCCACCAAGAACCCAAGAAGCCGTGTACACTCAATCTGCGGCCTCCTCTGTCCCCAAACTTAGCACCTGTACCCCGTCCTATCACTTTTCTCCTCTAGCAAAGACAGAGTTCTTTCAGGGCAGGGGCTCCAGCTAATTTAGTATTGTATTCTCAATGCTTTGCCTGATTCTTGGCATATAGCTGACACTCATTTACTATTCAGGTAATGAATAGCTAATTAGAACTTTCTCTTCCTTTTTTTTCTCTCTCAGCTTTTTACTTTAAAGCTGTTTCTCCCAACTCTGCATCCTTTCTACTACCTCTGTCCTATTCTCTTTCTGATCCCTCATCATCTCTCCTTTGAGATAGGAAAAGAGTAGAATTCTCCAGTTTATGTGTGTGTGAGAGAGAGAAGGTGAAGATAAGTATAAAGCAAATGCGTGTGTCAACAGAGTTCGGAAGGAAAACAGCAACTAGTGTGTGCCACTGATGACATGGGGAGCTTGATACTTCATTAAACTTGGTCCAAAGTACCCCTAATACTTGTTAGAAATAAAAAAAAATTTGAACACTACAAAAAAAAAAATAATTAATTGCCCACTTCAACACAAATGTTCCCCTCCTAAGTAGCCGCGAATGTTACAGTCATACACTGTCTTTTTGTCTAGGTAAGATATGGGAAGGAAGGGGGAATGAAGATGACTCAGGACCAGGGCTAATGTTGAAAAAAGGAGGGCAGGGGCTGCCTAAGCTTGCATACCTGGTCAGGCAATTGCAGGATTCCAACCCAGCAATATGTGATACCAGACCTGGTTCTTTCTCCTACACCAGACTCCTTTTAACTGAGCCATGTTCACCCCAGTGAAAGGCACCTGCCGGATTCTTTCTTCAGCATTAGGCTCTCCTGCTCCTCCCACAATAACAACCAAGTATCCAGAGAGACTGGTGGATGCATTTAGCCACCAAACAATAAGGGAACCCCTTCTAAGTATAGGTGAAGTGACCCAAAGGTATGCAAGACACAGTCCTTGCCCTCAAGAAGTTCTCTTCTGCCCAAGAAGAGGCCTTGGGCAGAGAGGAGGGAGTAACAAGCCTAGGGTGATGAGGCTTGAGCAGAATCCTGCAGGAGGCACCAGAGATTAGTGAGTGCACAAGACTGTGCACCATGAACAGAGAACAGCCACAGGGACGCGGGGGAGGGGGGGCTGCAGCAGCATGAGGAACGGAGGGAAGTAATTCTCACTAATGAAAAGAAAATGTTATGGTACCCTGTATAGGAGAAGGCACTTTTTCGATCTAAGTTATAACTACTTACGCTACATAATCCTGTTCATCTTCTGCCTGAAAGTGATATGTCCTATTATCTAAAATACAAAAAAAAAAAAGAAAGAAAGAAAGTGAAACTTCAGAAATTAGGGCACCTTTAAGGTATAATGCAATTTTTTAAAGTTCCCAAGGGGAGGAAAAACAGTAAAAATAGGATTTTAACTTTATTTAAGTTTTATACCATTGTGTTTCAGCAGCTACACAATTCATTTTGTCTATATTATTTTTCTTACATGCAACAGGAATACAATAAAAGAACCAAAGATATGTGCACATATCTGGCACTTCTTTTGAAAAACTAGTAAGGAGGAGGAAAGGTGCTATCTGATCCAAGTGCATTTCCAGGACAAACTGGAGTGACTGCTACCAATTCAGTATATTCTTTTTCATTTTCAATTTGATTTTTTTTTTTTTTTAAACATATCTTTTCAGAAATGATTCATTCACTGTTCTCCTATTCACTCCACTCGGACGCTTCACCCACAGGGCAGCTGCAGCAGTAGACATGCTGGGCTTCAGATGTGAGGGCTACTCTCTAGCTGAGTAAAGGTTCAACCTCCACTACCCTGGTAAGGGAAGGAGTGGCCTAACTCGGATACCTCAGGCAGGTATATATGAGGGAAGCTTTTTCTTAAAATTCAGGATTTTCAAGGCAGCTTCAACATAGTCAGGTCAAACTAACATTCAGAGTACTTCCTGAGTGAATGCTCCAGGCAAGGTAATCACAGCCCTTATCTCTCTGGGGAGAGAGATGACATGAATCCAGAACACTCCATGGGTAGCAATGCCTGACAGCCCTGGCTGAGTCTCTGCTTATTGCTGTGTGACCTGTGTAAGAACCTCTCTAAGCCTTAATTTTTCTTAAGTAAAATGGGAATGTGATAAGGATTAGCTTTTGTATATGAATCACTCAGCACATAAGACAGGCCCTACAACTGATGACTATTATTAATAACCTACAGGTTCTCAAATCTTGGGATTCCTGACATTTTGAAATCATATAATAACTCCAACTTTTCGTATTTTTTTTTTTTTCTTATCAACAACCTAAGAAATCCCTTGGTCATGAAAATTATGGAAAATCTGAACTTCATACAGATTAGACTGCACAAAGAGTCCCACAACTGACTCAATCGTTTAAGTCAGGGCTGTTTTTGAGCTTCTGTTTGCATAACTGTTATCAAAAGGACTTCCAGGGGCAGGAAAGTATTTTTGGTGCTTCTACACATGGATCATACACTGTGACTGCTGGCCTGCCTTGCTGGGTTGTGATACAAAAGGAAGAATACTTAAGGTCAGTTGTGTAAGATTTTAGGATATTTATGAGTCATTTCCCTCCTACTGCCATCCCCTGAGGTTGTCCCTCAGCCTACAGTGTGGGTCAGGAAATGCATCCACAGGAACCTGCATAAGCACTGGGAGCCAGCCCAGCGGAAGAACTCCACTGGCTACACGCTGTGGAGGGGTGGCGTCATGATGTTCTCTCACCACAAGAGAAAAGCAATCTCTTACCTATAGAGAGTGATGGGATGCAGTGCCACCAATTCATGAAGTCTGAAGGCAGTTTTGCTTGGAAGCAAGAAAATGGTTTTCCCTTTAGGAATCTAATTTTGTATGGACAGAATTCTGGGCAAATTAGCTATACACATACAGTGGCACACCTGCATTTCCAGATCTGCACCAGTGGTTCTTAATAGGTGCACATTAGAATCACCCAGGGGCTTTAACAGAAACCTGTACCTGGGGACTCATACCAAAGACTGTGTTTCAACAGATCTAAGAGATGAATGGTAACACACTTAGAAACTTTCCAAAGGGATAAAGCTGTGTATTCAATTATCACTGTTCTAGCTCAATGTATAAATCTAGATTTTATTCCATTGCTGGTTGGTCAGATCTGACACTGTAATGCCATTTCTAACTGCAGGTGGGCTGAGCACTATTTAAGACATCCGAGGGATCTTCCTAGAGCTATATATGCAGAATAACATTAAACTGTTCCAGTGCCAACTCTGAGGAGCCCTGCTTAGAAAGGCTACTGCTTCAATATCCAGAAAATGGAAACATACAGTTGTCAGAAGCCATAATAATGGACTCAGGGGAAAAAAAGGACTCACGTGATATCAGGTCAAAAGACTTCTTGTCCTCAGCATTTGGTTTCACCTGGCAAGTGAGAAGGTTCAACTTGGCTGGTTGTCTGTTAGACTGGAATAAAGAGAAAATGGGAAGTTATACACAGCACTTGGTTCTTGCCTACAGGTCCAGTGTCCTGGAGGGCAGGCACGAGGCTCACAAGGCCTGTTCAGTGATCCAACAATACATGTTTAGTAGGGAAGAAAACAGACATCTGGACATTGCTCCAAGTCTACTAAAGGAAGACACCACATCTGTAATAAGCTTTGTAAAGTCTTATTTATCCCATTAGAATCTGGATCTCCTTAACAAAGAAAAAAATTTAGGTGCCTTACCAAGGGTCTTTGAACTGTGCATAAATAATATCCTGGTGATTAATCAGAATGAAACAAAAAAATAATCCACCATACTTCCAATGCAGAGCGGGCATGGTCTATGGACCTTCCTGTAATCTAATCACATCTAAACTATATTTCTTTATTCATTTAAAATGACCCCAGTTAATCAATTATTCCAAATCTCATATCCCAGCTATCCATGAATACAAATTTTGATTGCAAAGCAAAATTTACTTTTTTTTACTCACAAGTACAATTACCACCTGCAAGGCAATGCTTAATGAGCCCCAATATCTGGAAGGAGGGAAAATAATAAGGATTTCATATCACTTACCAGAAAATCTCTTGGTCACACATCTAAAATAGACCCTACAGTATCTAGACAGTTGCTAACTTAGGGAGTCTTGCCACATAATCACTCTGGGCAAACTCTTTCCTGCCCTCCTGTCTGTGCTGTCCAAGGTCACAGGCTGACCAATGCATGGTGCCAGGATCCCCGCTTCCTGCAGAAGCTGATCAAATAGTGAAATGTCCTAATGCCTGGGCTGGGCTTTGCTGAATTATGAGAAGTTTGTAGAAGGAAACAATGTAACTCTTTGGCTGCCTCCCTTAACAGTCATGATCCTGAAAATCCCCACAGAAAGAGCATTTCTACCTGGGGAATATAAATTTTTAGGGAAAAGAGATGCAGAGGGATTAGAAAGAAGTCACATCAGTGAAGTAATCAAAGCCCCAAACAACAGGGCTGGGATATGATCAGGACAATTTCAAGGCATGCAGTACCTCTCTGCCTACCTAACGGCAGTGGAAAACTAATTTCTGTTTACGTTCCTATGCTCCCTGGACCATTTTCAAGATCTTTCTCCCTCTGTAATTTCAATGAGAAAAGACACAAAACAATGACCCTTGCTCCTTAGTGTCCTGTTTCAAACAAACTGTCTTGGGGGAGAAGTGAGAGATTCCAAGGGATTTTATATTCACCCTAAGTACCTTTTCCTTTTTTTCTTTGAGACAGAGTCTCACTATGTCGCGTTTGGTAGAGTGCTGTGGTGTCACAGCTCACAGCAACCTCAAATTCTTGTGGTTAAGCGATTCTCTTGCCTCAGCCTCCAAAGTAGCTAGGACTACAGGTGCCCGCCATAATGCCTGGCTATTTTCCTGTTGTAGTTGTCATTGGCAGGCCCAAGCCATGTTCGAACCTGCCAGCTCCAGTGTATGTGGCTGGTGCCCTAGCGGCTGAGCTACAGATGCCGAGTCTGTAAGTACCTTTGATTGAAAAATGGAACTAGAAGTACAGCAAGAGTTTTGCCTAAGAGGAAATAGTGGTTGAGACAGGATCTCATCGGCCTAATTTCTCAGACTAGACCTGGAGACTGGGTTGCTAAAAGGCTCAGACTCCCAAATCAGCATCTGTAGCTACAAATCTAGCCTAGTTCACTATAAAAAAGGAATTGTTAGTACCACATCTCATCCTTTTGGATGTCGATACAATTGCTGGATTTCATACATGAATGACTACGACATGACTGCCTGAAAAGGTAGTATTGTGTTCCAATTTGGAATCCACATTTAAAGAAGGATGTAGAATAGCTTAGGAAGATCAAGAGATGATTAAAGGGTTAGAAGATGGAAACTTTGAAGATAAGTTAAAGGCAGCACTTAGTCCAGAGGCTAGGGGGTAACTTAACAACCATCTTCAAGTACAGGAAGGTATTTAAGAGAAGACTGGGCAGCTGTTTTCCATATGCAGAGAAAAATAAATGCACTTTAGTTGTAGGAGATCATTTGGGCCAGACATATAAGAAGTTCCAGGTTTGTTAAGTAATAAAAGCTTTATCTTTAAAAAATTTAAGTATTTTTAGACACTATTCATGTTTGAATGTGGCAGAGGATTAACTTGATTTCTTAATCTTTCCAAACCTAGGTTTCTCTGGAAACAGATACAACCAAGCAATAGATATAAAATCTTTAAGAGGGAAAGCCATTTAGCGCAGTATGAACTGCATTCCAGCAAGTTCAACAGCACCACTCACCTCTCATTTCTAAGTGTGAACTATTTCCAAGTATTTTGTGGGAAAACTGATAAGGGCTTTTGTACAGTTTAAATCATTCCATGTTTGACCCACAACTTCAATGGTGATGCCATATGATGTTTATTCTCTTAGAAGTTTGTCACATCTACTGGGCTAATAGTTGCCACGTTAACATAACCACATTTGACAGACATCTTGCCTATACTTAATGTTCTTCCCCAAACTGAGTTGCCAGCAAGGCATTTGACAAATGACCTATCATCCCAAATGTGACTTTGAGAAGCAAAGAATACAATTTGTGACTGTAAAAGCAGCTGGCATATCTGGTGCTGAGCCTAGAAATACCAGAAAGGGAAGTGATTCAGTCAAAGTACAAGGACCAAGGCATCAGACACATGTAATCACTACAGTAATAATACCCATTCCAGATGTTTGTATAACGTTCCAAAGTTTCAAAGCACTTTCTCAATATTTATGTATATTGGTTAAAGAAGGTATAATCTTCTCTGGGGTTTCAACAGACTAAAATCAGAGTAAAACTAAATGACCTGCCCTGGGCTATATCACAGTGGAACAGTTTAGGAAATGCTTTCACATTGTTTAAGTGGGTAGGGGGGGGGGAAGAAAAACTCAGGAAGCATCTATGTATGGAGTCTGCTGTTGATGATTCCTGTCCTGCTCAGAATACCTCCAGGGACCCGCGCCAGCCCTTCTGTCATTGCTCCTGCTGCTGGGGAGGGGGCAGGGGTCCTGCCTGCTGCTACAGGCTTCTGCATGCTCCTGTTCACTCCCTCAGTCCCTTCAGGTCTCTCATTAATCCCACTTCCTGGGAGAGGTGGCCAGTTCCACTCTTGTACACCTGCTGTACCCTCTTCCTGGCTCTTAGCACACTTTGCTGCTTCTTTTTGTCCCCATTAAGGGTACCCATTTTGCACACTAAAATGTACCTGGCATACAGCAGGCACTCAATAAACATTTATTGAGTGTATGACTACATTCCAGGAACCTCACATATACCATCTCACGTACTACTTATGTAGAAAGTCTTTTTAGTTTCTTTCACTAAATGAAGAAATGGTAGCCCAGAGAGGTAAGGTCACATTCTCAAGATCTCCCAGTAAGGAAGCGGTTTGGGTGGATCAGGGCCCTCACTCCTGCATCCACTGTGGCGTATGACTTGGAGACATAACTCAGGGAGACATAACTCAGTATGACTACGACATAACTCAGGGAGTGGCAGCTGGGCGCCCCAGCACAGGAGATCATCTCCTCCTGAGGAGGGAGGGAGCTAGAAGTGAATGATGCAAATGTTTCAAAGGCTCACTTCTATTTTAACATCTTCTTGGGTTGATTCTCCCAAGTACTTACTTTTTATAATTGATGAAAAGAGAAATTTTAGACACCCATTTAAAATTTCTACTCACTCATTTGACACATACAGTAGAACCACCATAGTTGACCACCTCCTTAAGGTGACGCCATTGTCACAGACTGGACACGCACCACATGTAGGTGTCAGCACACCAGGCCTAGTTCCTAGGTGACCACCAGTTTGTGACAGTGGTCAATTTACAGAGTTTCTACTGCATTTATTAAGCCTCTAACACATTCCAAGCACATCCAAAAAACTTGAGGTCCCGGCCATCAAGCCGCCATGGGAAACAGACTTGATCGTGTGCCTAGAACATGCCAGGTGCCTGGGGGCCTGTGCCCGAGAGTATGCACCAAGGACTTGGGCAACACTCACAGAGACAACCTCAACCTTCAGTAAGGACTTGGAGGAGACTATGGACAGGCAGAAGAGTGGGAAGAGCAAGGAGGAGCAGGTACAAAGGTCTGGGGCATGACAGGGCACGGCAGGAGCAGGACAAGTGGTGCTAAGGAGTTCACACACCTGTCCCAGAGTTCTGGCAGCTTACTGAAGGAAGTCCATCAGGGTAGTAACCAAGGAGACCCGCACTGCAGGGGGTGGCTGGTGGAGGAGACCCAGCATGGCTGAGATAATAAGGCAGATGAGCAATGATAAGAGCCTGGGTTAAAGCCATGGCAGGGGCACTGGGGAACTCAAGATTCAGCTCACATGAGAGGTTTCTAGTAGACCAGTGAACACATCACTCCTACACAGCATGAGTTACCCAGTGCAGGAACTTGAGCGGTGAGTGGAGGGAAGGATACAATGTTCTGAAGGCTCTCTCCAGCACAGTTATCTTTCAAGAGCTACAAGTGTTATCTTTCAAGAGCTACAAGTTCTTCTACTCCAAATAGTTATGATGTCTTTCAAAAATGAAGGTTTTAGGACTGTTCCTTAAACTCCCAAGTTATCTCTTGACAGATTTTGCTTTTCAATAATAATGCATATACACTAAAGAAAAATTCGCAGCCAGAGACAGTGCAAAGCAGCCAAACATTACTTGTTAATATCATTCCTACTCCTAGCAGTAATCATTGCCATTAACTTTATTTTCACAAAATGTGAGACTTAAAAAAAAAAAAGTGTTGTATACATTGTTTTGTAAACTGTTTTTTTCCAATTAATAATATACACAGATGTGTTCATTTTACACACGAGCGGGCACGCACATACTCAGTAAGGGAAAATCTATTCAGGTTTTTGATTTTTGAAAATGTTTTAGCTGGGAACACTCTGGGTACATTCCATGAACAGAAGTGATGAAGACATTATGCCTCTGACATAATGGTCTGCCACCCAAACAGAAACTGGTCATTCAGTTAGGAAAGTCACTAGAAATCAAAGTAGAAATGCATTCAGAAACAGAATGAGTCAATTCTGATTAATGTTTCTGCGTCTTCTGAAAGAAAACAAACACCACGCATTTGTCCTTAGACAGCTTAGCGTGCACCATGGCGCAGTGTTTTTGCTGGAAGTGTGAAGTTGTTAGTGCAGGCATATTTCTCAGCAGAAAACAGCTGCTACTGGAATTAGTATCCAGAAATGAAATTATTTCCTCCCATTCTCCTACTGAATTGCTCTGTTTCACAAATAAGAAGCGAACATCATTAATTACTTAGGAAGTAAGCCCGACCCAGCCAGTCTGAGGCTGATGTGTAGAGAGAGGTAAAAATAAAATAATAAAGCTTTCTTCACTTCCTATGTCAATGCTTGGAAACAGAGTTGCTCAAATCATTATGATATTTCAAAGTTTTCATTCAATAGATATTTATTTATACACTTAGCATGCTCTAGAGCAGTGGTTCTCAACCTTCCTAATGCTGTAACCCTTTAACATAGCTCCTCGTGTTGTGGTGACACCCAACCATAAAATTATTTTCATTGCTATTTCATAACTGTAATTTTGCTGTTATGAATTATAATGGAAATATCTGATATGCAGGAGACCCCCAAAGGGCTTGCGACCCACAGGTTGAGAACTGCTGCTCTAGAGGAACATACACATTTGGCATGCAATCAATAACCACAATAAATTCAGGTACAAACTGACCAGCTACCACTGCAGAGAGCCTTTACTGCCAAAATTTTAGTGCATTAAAATTACTGGTTTTTGGAAATTATCTTGGTTTATTTGTGGCAAGATAGCAGGTTTTTTTTCTTTTTTTTTTTTTTAACTTGAGCATCTGAAGTGCTAGGTACTTTTCTATACATTCCATTATATAATTCTTGCCATAGCTCTATGAATTGGGTACTGTTAATAAACCCATTTCATAAATGAGAAAATCAAGAGTCAGGAAAGTGAAGTAAAGTAATCCATGTTTTATAGAAAGTAAAAGGCTAAGCAGAGATCTGCACAAATTTTCTTCCACTTAAGCTGTGACATCAAGGCAAGCACTTGGAACACTTGCAAAATAAAGTTTTGCCTTTTCTGATTCTTCCTGCTTTTTACAGCTAGTTCCATCATTTTTCTGCCAGATCACTTAACATTTCTGCTGAGAAATCCCACCTATTCTCAGCATGTTCGAAATTCCAAACTTACTCCCCCTAAGGCTAAAGCTCCCTCATACTTTCAGCAACCCTTCAGACAGCTAAGGAGAGAAGCTGATTAGTTGAAATAATCCATTCTAGAGTGTGGGTTACTACGGATTCCCTTAGCCCTTCCAAACATTATACCTATGGGACCAATTTCCAGCTGGCAGAATTTGTGTAAGAAAGAAATATTTCAAAATAGAGCTTTCCAGGAAAATCTTATTTATTGCAGTAAGAAACCTGTCTTATTTCTAAGACTACATTCCACTCTAGAGTCAACATTAAACAATGCCAATTACGTAAACAGAAAAGGCTTATCAGGGCTCCTGGTAAGAAGTGGAGCTAATGTTCCTGCACCTGATGTGTATGCCAGATACATCCATTTAGGCATTCCCAGACACATGCCAGTATGTGCAGTCTGGCCCAGTGAAGGAAGAATTTTTAAACTCATTTTTCCTATTTAACTACAGTAGTTACTTTAATCCAACAAGAATTCATAAAACGAAAACCTCCTGACTTAGAATATTTGTATGCAATGTATTAATTTGATACAAAGTACATGAAACATGGCATATATTTTAAAAAGGTAATTCTCATTGCGTTTTATCAACAAAATGGGACTGCGAATGGCTGAGACAAGAAAGTACAAGATGCTTATATTAGCCTCACACATAAAAGGGCAGCCCATTAAAACAAAGGAATGGGTATCTCAACGAGTATACAGCATTTCCTTGTGATAGGCTCCATGCTAAGTGCTTTACACATACAGGGTGTTCCAAAAGTCATCATATGTAGGAAAAATGGGAAATTGTAGCTAAATGTACCTTTATTTACAAAATATGCACTATAAAATTTTATAAAATATTTAAAAAGTATTCTTTACATGTTGGCCACCTCTTTCTACACACAGAAGTCTTCTCTCTCACTTATGACAAACACATTCCAAGTATCTGTCATTGTAATTTTTCCTATGTATGGAGACTTTTGGAACATCTTGTATTTACTCATTTAATCCTCACAACCACCCTGAACCTAAGTACCACTATTATTACTTCTGTTTGACAGATGAGGAAACCAAGCCAATAAAAGGCTAAGTAACTTTGCCATGAGGTTACAGCTAGTAATAGCAGAACATTAGGTAAACGTAAAATATTTTTTGGAAACACATCATTCTTCGTACTGGGGAGGTGGCATGACTGCTCAGACCGCAAGCTTTTGCTCTATTCTTTTGAGTTTGCGTAAAATCAGGATTTTCTTTAGAAAATGGTTCTTAAAAACCATTTATATACACTGTAAACCAAACGGGCTGAAGATGTAGGCTCTAAATTAATGAGGTTTTACTCCTTTCACTGGAAGCGCAGAGAATGATACGCACTTGTCAGACCTCCAAGGCGAGGTTTAAAAACCTCAAACAGCTATGGTTTTGATCTCTAACCTCTTTTGTATTTTAATTCCTCAATTTCCTCCTCCTTTTTTCATTTATGAAACAAGTTCCTTGTGGGAGTTTCCTCCAATTTCTGTTCAATATGAAAGCAGGAAAGCTTTACCTGTCAGGTCCTCAAATCTTAGGCAGAATAAGCACCGTGACATCCTTGTGATTCCAGAGGATTTGCCAAAAGGAGAAATCAAGGCTGTGATGCTTGCTGTTCTTTGAAGCACAAACAGGAGACTGCTACAGAAGACCTGGCTTTAATGGAGCCATACTTTGGGAACTAAGGCTTCTGATAGCTTGGGAGGTCTGGAGCAATGCAATATTCTGCTACTTTAGAAAAGCAATTTATTTCTTTGTAGATCACTATGAAAGTTTTGAGACAGACTGTGTTACGGTCCATTATTTCACTTCAAGAAACACAGGTGACCTTTCTGATTCACTCGTGCAAGTTTCAAATTGCTCGGCTTATCCATGTCGCTAGGAGGGCTTCATTTGTTTCTGCCTGGGCAAATTTTACATTTCTTTTATAATGGCCCACATACTATAAAGTACATGTCAGAATGGAGAAGCAACCATAATTTTGGAGGCATTCAGGCCTGGGTTTGAGTCTGGCCCAGGCATCTACTAATAGAGTTGTAAGCAAGTCTACTTATCTCACCAAGTAAAGGGAAAATCACGCCATCTTGGCTGTTAAAACAAACTAAAGCATGTATAACAAGTATCTGGTGCTCCACTTTCAAGTGGGAGACATCCCAGGCCTTTGGAATTCAACTTCTTAGGTTCAAATATGTCTCTAGCACTTAATGATGATGTGACTTTCAGATTTTTTCCCATTAAAAACAGAGATAAGAGCTACCCCTAACGAGGGTATTATGTTAAATGGGAAAATGTATGTGAAGAGCCTAGCATGGAGTGTGTGCTCAAGAAATGTCAGCTACTATCTTTATAATTACTATTTCCCAAATATCTCCTCTGATGGTGTCCACATAGCTGATACACAGTATTCTGCTATTATCAATTTCCCTTTAGATTAAGGCAGTGTTCCTTGTTAAATGCAACCACCTCTGGTAGAGTTACTCATTAAATCACTAAGGTTCAAAGAGAACACCAAATCCTGTCTAACATGAAGATTCTAGAGGAACAAACTGAATGGGTACGGCCACAGGCACTGTGAGGGGAAGCAGGAGGGAGCTGTAGGATGCAACCCTGGCAAATGTGACAACAGAGCATGCAGATGAAGGGGTGACAGAGAGCCAGAGGGGGGCTGCAGAACCCAGTAACTCAAGGGACTTAGAATACAGACACCAGCCTTAGAGAAAGCTCAGACCTGCCCACTGCTCAGATTTAACTGCTTTATCTATTAAAAGGATACTTAACTAGAATAAAGGAGGTGAGGAGAATTAAGAGTTCAAACCAGCCAAATTCTGACTGAGGTCCACAGCCAGTTCACAAACTTTACACATCTCGCTGTCACTGGCTGCAGGTTTCCAGGTTACACGCCCCGCCCTCCTTCTTGTCTCCCTGTATTATAAAACTGTCAAACAATGGTGGAGGGGCCTAGTGGTACTTGGGTCTGGCTGATCATTAGAATTATCTGGGAAGTGGCATTTGGGCTTCAACTCTGTATGAATTAAATCAGGACCTGTGGGGGTGGAACCAGATCATGCTGATGTCAGGGCTGAGATTCACTAGATTAATTTAGCCAACTGTAGCTTCTTCCAATCATTTTGTAATGGTTCATTCAGATGCAAGCAATGAGGGTTTTCATCTGCAATAAACTATGCTGATACTGCTAATATGTAATCTTGGGATTTAAATAGTGAAAAGATGACCCTTCATTAGAATTCAAATATAGTAAAAACTCCTGCTGCCATGTAATGTTTAGAAGAATAAACAACTTGCAAGATGTAAGTAGATAAATTTCTAAACTTACATTTTATAGAACTTGAATTTGGGAAGCCCTCAAATATGCACCAGTGAACATGACTGTGAAGAAGATTCGATACCAGAGCCTTGGACCTGCATCTGCCTTCCCACCCCTGACATCTTGCAGTTTTGCCAGGCTGGAGTGTAGTGGCTACTCACAGGCACAGTTATTGTGTACTGCAGCCTTGAACTCCTGGCCTCAAGTGAACTTCCTGGCTCAACCCCACCAAGTAGCTGAGACTGCAGGCATGCACCATTGTGCCCAGCTTGTGACTACATTTTGAATTTGATTCATGAAAGTTAACTTCTGGTCTATTTTTTTTTTTTTTTTTTTTAAGGAAGAGAGGTGAATTTTCATGTCCCAAGGGCAGCAGGGTGAGCATCTGGCTGATAAAATGAAGGAAAAAATGGTACCATCCGAACTGACAAAGGGATATGAAACAAAATTATAATTCAAATGGAGAAAGGGCAAATGAAGTAGGGAATTAAAATAATACTGTTCAGGAAATAATACCAATGTTCATTCTTGACATTGGCTCCTTTTTTAATATTGAGAATATAGAGACAGCAGTAGCTTTCCAAGAGTGTTAACTGAAACCTCCGAACTCTTCAAAGAGAAGTGACAGTGGTATCATTTCTATCCAACTTGCTTCTTCTTAGCTTCCCTGAACACACCACCCAGCTTCAGGATTTTGGACTGTCTCTTCCCTCTATTGAAGCAGTTTTATCAAGCTGTGGGCCGCAACTCCTGTGTAACAATGAAAACACATGGCAGCATCAGGAAGGTTGAGAATCACTGCGCTATTGGGACTGCTCCTCACCTACTTTTACTTTTAAATACCCAGAAAGCGCTTCTCGTCCACCCTAAGTAGCCACATTATTCTCCATCACAGCCTTCTGTTCACTTCTTTTAGGGCCCTCGTCCTTCACTTGAGGGCAGGGGCCACTGTTCATCACATCTTCTGAGGTACCTACAGGGCCAAATGCCTGGGGCTGGCAATGGAATAAAAGCATTTTAATGAGCAAATTATGTCATTCATTAATTCAGAGGTAGGTCACACTGTCACCAGACTGGAGTACAGTGGCATGATCATAGCTCACTGCAGTCTTGAACTCCTGGGCTCAAGCAATTCTCCTGCCTTAGCCTTCCAAGTAGCTGGCACTGCTAGTGATGCAAGACCTCACCTGGCTAATATTTTTAAAAACATTTTTTTAGAGATGAGGGTCTGCTATGTTGCCCAGAATGGCCTCAAAATTCTGGCCTCAAGTGATCTTCTTGACTCAGCTCCCAGGATCACAGGTATGAGCCCCCACACCCAGCCATGCCCATTTCATATCTGAAAACCAAGGCTCCAAAGGCTTAGGTAACTTATCTAAGGTCCTATAGGTTGTTTGGGAATTTGAACCCAGGTGTAAGTGGCTCCAAAGTTTGTCCTTTTACAACTCATAGTTTTGCTTTCTAATCTGTTAAAGGAAAGGAAAATATTCTCTTAATGACAATGGGGAGTCCAGGATAGCCTTTGACTACCATGAAGGCCAATTACAAAAATAAGGTTATTAAACACATTACAAAGAAGGGAGCAATCCAATCTGCAGGCCTCTTTGTGCTTCCTGAATGTACTTTCAGTGCACTTTTAAAGGCCTGGCAGCTGAATGTTATCTTCAGGGTTCTGGGTAGGAAAAAAACAACAACAATAGTTCTTAGGAAATGTTCACAGATCCAAAATGCCATGGACAGGGACAGACATATCAAATACTTGCTTTAAAGAAATGCCCTGGAAGGTGACAGAGCTGCTGTTAACCCCTAACAGGCAGAAATTAAACCTCTATGAGAGAACAGGTACCCCACACCACCTTTGCAAAGTACACTGAGGAGTACGGAAAAGAGCAATATAAAAACTCAAATAAACCACGGTTTAAAATGGAAGTAGTCACATAATAGAGAGCAAGCAATAATAATAATAGCTGACATTTACCCATCACCAATTCTGCCCCACTTCCTGTTCTAATTATTTATAATCAATGAACTAATTTAACCTTCACAACCACCTATGAAATAGGCACTATTAATAGCTCCATTTTATTTAGATAGAAATCCTCAGTAGGAATTCAGTGTCAGCACTGGAAATCAAACCAGGCATCTGGCTCTGAACGTCTAGATACCGTGATCCTGCCTCAAGATGACACTAACTACTGCAGTCTTCAAATTTAAATATAATTCCAAGACTCCTTGTAATATCTTCATGACCAATACACCTCCTTCTCCTCTGTTCCTGGAACCCCTTACAGCACCGGTTCTCAACCTATGGATCGCGCCTCTTTGTAATGAATATACATTGCGGAATTAGGAAGGTTGAGAACCACTGCCTTACAGCTATCTCCACTCTAAGATGCCATGACTGATTCAAGGAGTGACAAGGTAAGGAGGCTCATTTCACAGAACTATTATTCATGAAACTTTCAAAGACCTAACAACAATCTGGCCTGGGAGGAAAGGCCTATGATGCAGTGTAGGGAGGCTTCGGGGCTTGAAAACTGGTCAAGCTGCTTATAAACTGCATGACCTTGGGTAAAGGATTTCATCTCTAGCTTCACTGATGAAATGCAGCTTCATTAAAAAAGTATTCATTGAAGGCTAACTAAATGTTCAGGCAGAGTGCTAGGTATTGGGAATTCGACATGCGTAACATGTGGTCCTCTGCCTCCTAGGAACTTACAACTCGTGAGAAATGAAGATGGCGACACCCATCTTGAAGGGCTATCTTGAAGATTAATTGTAGGGCATACACCGCCAAGTGCTCAATAAATTGTAGTTTTCCTTTGTTTTTCAACCCATTATTTAGATAGAATGTGACCCTGAGGTTAATAAATTCAGGGGCTAAGAATTTTTGAAGAGTATATCTTCTTATACTTCTGAAATTAATCTTACAGGATTATTCCAATAAAGTAATACTTTATAATTCTCATACTTTCTATTTTAATTTGCTTTATCTGTATCTATACTATGAGGCTTTTAGTCATAAAAAAGTAAAAGCAAACAATTCAAAGGTACAGAAATCTATTTTTGATAATTTAGTGGCTTGATAGAAATTTCTTTATTCTTAAATCGAGGCTCAGTAAAATATTTATTTTAAGTCTGTCTGAATTAGAATCTTGAAATGAAAGCCTCTAATACTGTGTTTGAAACCTCCTAGATGGTCCACTGCTGCTGTCATTAATACTGTTACTGTGATACAAATTCAGAGATTGCCACTGAAGTGATTCCTGCAGTGCTGTATTACTTCAAACAGTGAATTAAAAAGAAAACAACTTAGGTCTTTTAACAGATACATAAAAAGCAATGAATTTTATGGATGAAATCTTTGAAGGGTAGGCTATACATCTTTATGTGTACGTAGAAATCCATTTCTCCCTAGAATGGTAAGCTAGGGAGATGAAGGGCCCTGTGGCAGATCTTGGTTGGTGGTTAAGCCAACAGACCCACACCACTGAACTAACCCCATACTTGGTTTTCTCATGAATCACTCTGATAAATACAATCTGCAAATATGACAATGATTGGGCCCTTTAAGCCAAAAGAATTCTTCTGTGTTAAGGAGCCCCAAACAAAGGCCTCTAGTTTTCTGACAACAAAGACTCTTTCCTCTACTTGTTTCCTCCTTTATGTTTTTCATAGAAAGCTGCTGGTCTTAATTTCAACCTAACTCTTAAGGAATCAATGGTGTTTGCAAGGACAGGAAAAGCCAGCTAAAACTGGCTACAGGAACCTTTCTGTGGGGGCAGAGGCATGATTACAAGTGAAATAACTGGCAGCAAAAGAAGTCTGATCTAAAGCCAATGAAATGTGGGGAGCAGAAGAACACAAATCACCAGGAGGGAATCAGAACTCAGGGGAGAAAACCATTGTTCCCTGGCTGCTCTGGGGGCAGGAGAGTTACGATGTTTCTAGTAGGAGGGGCTGCTTGTCAACATATTTCAGTTTTGCAACAATATCCAATGAACTAACAGTAATAGCAGTGATAACTATTAACAGTGCCCACACATGGCATGCTATCTCCCTGACTTTCATGAGTTAAATACTTTCCTCAAGCTCACAACAGTAAATGGAAAAGCTGGGATTTGCAGTCAAAGCTAACAGATGCTACAGTCCATTCTCTTAGCCATTAAACCATGTAGTCAATGTGATGTATGTTGTTCATTAGAACCTTAACAATGCATCTAAACAGTTGCGTTTGCCACAATAAAAAGGGAGACCATGAGGAAAAAAAGGGACCAGGAAGATAATTTTTTTTTTCTTTTTTTTTTTTGAGACAGTCTCAAGCTGTTGCCCTGGGTAGAGTGCCGTGGCATCACAGCTCACAGAAACCTCAAACTCCTGGGCTCAAGCAATTCTCCTGCCTCAGCCTCCCAAGTAGCTGGGACTACAAGGGCCTGCCACACGCGCGGCTATTTTTTTTTGTTGTTGTTGTTGTTGCAGCTGTCATTTTTTTGGTGGGCCCAGGCTGGATTAGAACCCTCCAACTCAGGTGTATGTGGCTGGCACCATACCCACTTGAGCCATAGGTGCTGAGCTGAAGATAATTTTTAATTTTTAGCAAATTGCTCAAGGTCATGTAACTAGCAAGTAGTGCTGATTCACTTTATCAACTATGATCTCCTATCACTCTGCACAGCCTTCCACAGATTCCTAAGAAAAGCTAACAGAACATGATAAGGTCACTATGTAAGTTGTCAAAATGCTTATCAAGGACTGTTACAGCCAGACAAATCTCAGGCAAGAGTTCACCAGCAGAAGGTAAAGAAAGTCAGGGTATACCTAATAAACCTTGGACTATAAAAAATTCTGATCTAAATGGTCAGAAATTTTTACTATAGTACACACAGCTGTGTATGGGACTAAATAAAAGCATGTCAAAATTATGTAATGTCCACCTGTGTATCTTTGATGCCTTGCCAGGACGTGGCAGAATGAAACCTTAATAAAAGACTGTTGAATAAATGAACATGTTAGACAGCCTCAATCACAATTACTAACTCGTCCAAGTGTGTGGGCAGGATTTCTGGTATCAAACTGGTGGCTGGTCACAAACGCCACAATAGGTAAAAATCTCCACTGGGTTGTCTGAGGGAAACTGAAGACCTCTGAGGAACCACCACAGGTATTCGGTTGGGGGCAAGGGATGGAGACGATATAACTACTCAACTTCCATAAAGGACGACAATCTTTAAGATGCATACAATCACCTGCCCTGAAGGACTTGGCCACAGGTGCGTACTGAGCACCTTCTGTGTGTCAAGTTCTGCATGAGGGGCTGAAGACAGAAAGAGGAACAGGATTTGACCAATGCTAGAGGGAAGCTTATAGTCTAGTAAGATAATGGGTTCTGCAGGAAGAGAGAGAGAAAAAAGGCTGTGCAAACTAATGTCAGACAAACCCAAGTTTGAATTTCCAATTATGCCATTACTAGACAAGTTATAGCTCTTCTTTATGCTTCAGTTTTTTCATCTGTAAAAGGAAGGATATAATGCTTCATGGGCTGTCAGGAAGATTAAGTGAAATAAATTTTGTGAAGGTAAGTGATACTTCCTTTCTTCTTTGATAGAAAGAAATCTAAACTCAGCTATAAGTAATAAAAAACTGCCAGTGTAATAAAAGCTCATTCCTCACTGATACTATTCTGTTAGCAATTCATTGCTTATCATAACTCAAGGACAGCCCTTGGCAAAGAATACTATACATTCACAATGAGCTTCTTCTCCAAGCTGAGGTTACTTGGCAAACCAGGCATATTTTAAGAGACGCTTGGTGTATACTTCGCCATTCCCTTCATGTTTGATACATTTTCCACTATAATCTTTGCGTTTTTAAGAATGGACAATAACTTTTTGCTAGCTTTAAAAGGGTAAAACTTACGGCGTACTTCTTCAGCTACAACCAAGGTAGAGTGTTTATGTATTTTTTGGTTTCCTACATTATTTTGTCATGCAAAGAACATCCTTTGCCATCTTCATAATTCAGAAAAATAGGTTATTTAGAACAACCAATATTTCTCTAAGGAGAAGATTATAAAATCAAATAATACTTATTTCAGTTTGAGGGAACACAACAAAAAAGTTCCTGGTGCCCCAGACCAGAACAATGTAGATGACCACAAAGCAAGATAAAGCCAATGTTCTTTTTAAATTATTTATTTATTTTTTGTTAGAGACAGAGTCTCACTTTGTCACCCTGAGTAGAGTGCTGTGGCGTCATAGCTCACAGTAACCTCTAGCTCTTGGGCTTAGGTGATTCTCTTGCCTCAGCCTCTCGGGTAGCTGGGACTACTGGTGCCCGCTACAACGCCCAGCTATTGTTTTTGTTGCAGTTTGGCTGGGGCTGGGTTTGAACCCGCCACCCTTGGTACATGGGGCCGGCGCTCTACTCACTGAGCCACAGGCACGACCCTTAAATTTTTTTTTTTTTTTTTTTGGTAAAAGACTATCCTAAACTCCCTGACCCGAATACACACATTAAACATATTGTGAATGTGAACACTAAACATATTCAATCAGAATTTTACTGTTGGCTACATAACTTCATTTGCTTCCTGGTGCTCAAGGCCAGAAAGAATAACATAAGGGCAGCACAAATTAACAGACACACTTACCGTGGCATGTGAGATGGTCAGAATTCCGTTCTTCACAGCACACTTCCTTCTCTGCCATACTTTCCGGATCCTAAGAAGCAAGTTAAACATAACTAGATATAGGAGCTGATTCACTCTGGGACATGCAATTATATAGTGTGGCACATAACAGTAATTACAAAAAACCAAAAAACATTAAGCCCCCAAACAGAATTCTGGGTGCCTTTTATTATCCCAGGGGAGAGGTAATTCACACAAGTAGGCATGTACAAGGACAGTCATTATATCATCGTTTTTGATAGTGAAAATGGGTAAATAAAAACAATAAATATCTATAGTAGTAGAATGAATAAATGAATTTTAATTATCACCCTGTTAAAAGTATTCCTCTCTGGAAAGGGGGCCCAGACCTCTATTAGGGGTGGTTTTAGCAAGGAGTTTTTAACCATATCTATGAATCTTTTATAAGAAAGCTGTATTAACTGATTACTTCTATAATTAATAATCAATACAGAGAAAGTAGCTTAAGGTCAAGGCCTTTAGAATATATCATTATCATGTGGGGTAACTTGTACCCTTTCCCTTTTGGTGTCCTTCGAGAAAGAAAGTGATGCTTCAGAGAACTGTTCCTGATTCAAAGAGCAAAATAAATAGTGGTCAAATCATTCAGAAGTAGTTGTGAATGACCTGGCTGCTATTTATTTGAAAAATCTGATTTGATGATGCTGAATGACAGAAAAAGTCAAACAGAATTAATTTCAGCTTAGAAGAGTTTTTTCTGTGAGTGAAGCTCCAGGTACAGGAAAGAGACATGTATGCAGGAAGGTAAAAATGGAGTTGAGACCACTTCCCCTGGACAGGGAACAGGGATCCCCTAGGCTGGGAGAGGGCTTCAAAGGCCTTCTATTGCCATGGAAACAAATGACATTAGAAGAGACCACTGGAGCTGCCTAGGCATTTAAAACAACATCATCTTGTGCTTTTCTTTTCCTTCTTAAATTAGTCCTATAAGCAAACTGCCACGATGCAATATAAAGACAACTCTAAACAAAGATAAAATCATTATCTGCATTTGGTTAACATAACCAACTCCCTGTAAGGAGTTCTGCCTCCCAGATTACCTTTATAAAAGCCTTTTTCTTTTTCTTTCATTAAGAGATAGAGTCTCACTTTGTCGCCCATCAGTAGAGTGCTGTGGTGTCACACAGATCACAGCAACCTCAGCTCTTGGGCTTAGGTGATCCTCTTGCCTCAGCCTCCCAAGTAGCTGGGACTACAGGCGCCCACCACAACGCCCGGCTATTTCTTTTTGTTGTTGTTGCAGTTTGGCGAACCTGCCACTCTTGGTATATGGGGCCGGCGCCCTACTCACTGAGCCACAGGCACCGCCCCATGAAAGCCTTTTATACAGGTGAGGTATCTCCATATACACTAAGCTAAAACCGGTGTCTTCCTTCTCTAGGGAGGTAACCCCATATACACTAAAGGTATGAGTATGTATAGGGATACATGCTAAGCAAAAACCAGTATCTCCCTTCTTTAACATTTTTGAACATTAAACAACCAAACTATTCAGCCTTGAGGAATGACATTACATGTTTTATGATTTTTAAGAGTGCTCTGTTGAGGTGAACTGGAGGGAAAAAAGCCTACGTGACACAGAGACCAGTTAGGAGGCTTCTGAAACAGTACAGGAGAGATGGCAGCGGCTGGTCCTACAGCAGAGAGTGTGGAGCTAACAAGAAGTGTACTATCTTCAGAGTTAGGAGAAGGGCTTTGGTCAGACTGGCTGTGATTTAAGAGGAAAAAGTGGAGTCAAGGGTGACCCCCACCATTGGGCAGTCTAAGGGGCATGCAGGCAAAGAAACTATAATGAATAAAAGCAGAGAGGTGGTTGGACACGAGGTCAACAGGTATTTGCTTCACATGCTGCTCTGTATCTTCCTTCCTAAAATTGCATGTGATGCCATTTAGGGCCACAGAATAATTGCCACTTCTAAAAGAAACAAGTTAAATCTCAGACTTATTTGAAGAAAAAAACCAGTGTGCTATAAATGTCTGCAATTGCACTAGCTGCATCATAAACTTTTTAATTGTGTTTTCCGATTTGAAAGGCTGGAAAAAGTTCCTAGGCACAACCCTCAGTCAGTATGCTGATCCCAGAATGGAAAACGGGGGTAGGCTCATACACACCCATCGCTTTTCTTCAGCAGGTACCCCCTCTTTTCACTGCCGTACTCCTTATTGCCTTGGAGCTGATGCATGCTGTATCCTCCTTGTCGGCTCTGTGAATCCTAGAAAAGAAGAACCGCAAATTCACCAAAAACTGGAGACCATTCTCAAATCCTTGACTCTATTCTGCCACTGAGCCTTTGCTAATTGGTCTGGGTCTAAGCGAGTATGGAACTTTAAGACCTGGAAGGTCCTTGCATTTATATTTGAGGATCAAACAGGTGGGCAAACAGTTGCCAGAGTCACAAAACAAGCCCAAGGCAGAGCTGAGGCCTGGGGTCAAAGTCTCCTATTCTAGTTCAGAACCCAAGTCTACTCTAATCTGTGTTCACACAAACACAGTGCACTGGTGTGACGCCAAGTACCTCACACCAGCAGCAGAGAAAAACTTGAGAAGCACTGGAAAAACTAATGTGAACCACAAAACAAAGTTCATGCAACTTGAAGGCACTCTTCCCCAGGCTGTACCTTTTCTCCCTTTACAAATTCTGCTAAAATATACCCAAACAAAAGGGGAATCTTCTTAGTGAGGTATTAACACTTATTATAAAATTTCTTGCAAATAATGCTAACATATATATAAAAATATGTAAATGTTATGTATGTATGTGTGTGTATATATATATGTATGAATCATACTTTTAACCTAAGAACATGGCTCTACGGCAGTGCAAAGTATATGAGGCGGGGAAGGGGGTGACAAGGGCCAAACCAGCAACACAGATGCAAACACGCCTGATTCCTACCAGCTCTCCGCTGATACCTAACTATAGCTTCTATGGAATGCATGACTAGAAACAGCCATTTTATCGTGGAAATGTAAGAAATAAATGAGCAATGTTGAACTGCAGAATGAGAACACAGGTTTTTAGACAGAGGACAATTTTCACAAAAAGTATTGACTTACTCTCCTAGACTTCGATCAGGAAGGGCAAAAGCAACGAAGAAAAGAAGGCAGAACATGTGAAAATATAATTAATTCCATTGAAAACTTTATTGCCCATAATTTAAGCACTTTATATAACATCCAAAGAAAACTTCATTGTAAAGATAGTAACAACACATACATACACAAACACGAGCAGATTCATGATAAACTTTAGGTGATGAGACAATAAAATATCTCAATATCTATCAGGATTTATTTCAGGTCATGTTGAAAGAGAACAGAAACATAGCTGAATGGAAGAACATGAGGTATATATTTCACCAAGATAAAATGGTTGGCGAACTTCAAATGTGTGTGTAGGGAATCAAATACTTCAATGAAACCCAAAATGAATTACTCAGAAAATCTCCCAAGAGCTGCAAATTGCAGGAGTTATCTGTTTTTCCCTTCAAGTGAAGAGAATTTCATAAAGATATCCAATTAATAAACAACACTTGAAATGTGAGGCTGATGTAGGAAGCTCAATCAATCACTGGTCATTGACTGATGACTTGTGTGCAAAACACCTTTAAGGCCAGGATGACTTCTTTCTGATATTTTAGATCCTTTTGGGCCAAACAGTGTGTGTATAGTGATGCAAATCAATGTTAGTAATAGTTGAAAAAAAAACTCTAGCACCTGTATAGCTATTCTACACACGAATTCTGTGTTTAAAAGCATGTCTTGAACACCTCCTAAAAGCCAGGTAAGGGGACCCTGATTACATAACCCCTGGCTTTGAGATAGATGCTCATACGCTGATCACACTGTCCTGAACTTTATTATAGGGAACCGAGAGCTTACTGTACATTTTACCAGGCAAGCTAAACAGGTTATAAAGTCTTTTTCATACTCAACAGGTTATAAAGTCTTTTTCTTAATTTGAATAATTTCTCTGTTTCTAACAGGTTGGAGTCCCTTCATTTGAAATACAATACTAATTACCTGGGGTGAGGTGTGAACTGGGATCTAGGAATTCTCTTGCAAGATTCCCCCAAATGTTTACTTTTAATCAGGGTCCACAATCCTGAATTCCACAGTATTATAATTTGGCTAAATCCTCCCTGATAGGTATTTTTATGCTTTTTGGAAGGACTGAGAGACTGTACTAAATATTAGGCAAGCAAAAAGAGCAGCTGCTCTCTAGTTGTACCTCTAAAGACTGTCCCCAGCCAGTAACAAGGTTATGGTTTTTGTGAAGGAGATAGTAGTGTGTCCATATCCTAATAAAGAAAAATTAGGACAGAAAATCAGATTGGGTTGCAGGGAACTAAGACATGAAATAAAACAAGAGGCAGGGATAAATAAAATCCCAAGAGCCTGTTTGGCACTCATAACACAGTGGTTAGGGTGCCGGCCACATACACCGAGACTGGAGGGTTTGAACCTGACCTGGGCCTGCTAAACAACTGCAACAAAAAAATAGCCGGGCATTGTGGCGGGTGCCTATAGTTCCAGCTACTTGGGAGGTTGAGGCAAGAGAATGGCTTAAGCCCAAGAGTTTGAGGATGCTGTGAGCCAGGGCACTCTACCAAAAGCGACATAGTGACACTCTGTCTCAACAAAAAAAAGAAAAAAGAAAAGAAAAAAATCCAAAGAGCCGCCTGCTTTAATGCAATGAAACTGCATGGAAAGTAGTGCACTATGGATTTGGAGTCAGGGATCTCTGCCATATCTGTAACCTCCCAGAAACACTAAAACAAAATCTAAAATCTTCTTGGATATAAAAGAACAATCCTCTTCCTCTGAGCCCTTGTTATTGAACTAAATTTCTCTTCATTTGCTCACATGGTTCCTACGTCTGTCTGAATGCTTTAAAACTGTGTCTCTGTAGTTGTTACCTTTGCTTATCTTTAAAATAAAAGCCTAAGTTTTAAAATAATATTTACCTTTCTTTAAACAATGATTCAGATGCTAAAAACTTGTAAAAACTATAATATTCTATAAATTTATCATTAAAAATTACTGACATATATTTATTACTAGTCCACATAAACCTTAAATTCCAAATAACAAATTCTTAGATTAGAATGAGTCTTGCTTTACATCAGACAAATACACTTTTAAAGGTGACAAAGGTGCCTCTAAATGCCATGCTTTGACCTCACTAAACTGAGCAGGCAGGAAGCAATATGTTTCAGAAGTCAAGCATCAGTAATCTAAATTAACTATTTTAAATCAACTATTAATGAGCTTCATGGCTTCATAAAGTCACAGCAATTATTATTTGTGCACTTTGAGAAATGATGGCCATATCAGCTTGCTTATCAGGGCACTCTAAATAAATAAAAAGAGGCTTTTCTTTTTGAGAAAGTAGATATTGGGTAATTATTAACATTAGTAATAATTTAAAAATGTATACATCTGAAGGAACAAAATAGTTTGTTTTTTTGCAGTTTTTGGCCGGGGCTGGGTTTGGACCCACTACCTCTGGCATATGGGACCGGCGCCCTACCCCTTTGAGCCACAGGCGCCGCCCACAAAATAGTTTCTTAATTCTTTGACAATGTAACAGAATTCAACTATGTACTTGGAAAGACAAATGTAAACCAAAAACTCATTTGGGTAAAAATATAAAACTAATATAAATGATGAATTTAAAACCCTGGGGAAATTTCATGATGTGAACCAAAAAAACATAAACTATAGAGTGAAACTATGCTATTAGTTTTTAGCTTAATTTCTTATTCTCTATTAGCAGTACAGACTAATTACCTTTACTTTCTTACTTGAAAACAATCCTGATATATAAACTACATCATTGAGTCAAATCTCAAATCTTTTTAAATTGCAAGAATTACACACTGATTTAATGGGACTATAAATGTTTCTGGTATCCAATTTAAGATGAAATCCTTACTACAGAAGCTTCAACTTCCTAATGTGAAGTGCGAATGAAATAGGCAAGAGATGCCTCTTCTGTTTCATCTTCCTTAATATTTACGGAGTGGTTTTTGAGTGATAGGCAATGTGCCAGATACTGCTGAGAGAGACAGAGATGAGGAAAACACAATCTGTCAAACTTGCAAACCACCCCGTGACGAGCTATTAAAAGAGCCCATCGGTGGACTCAAACAAAAAGCTAGAATTTTTGCAGTAATTTAGTATATCATAAATATTATTTATAGATGTCACTGTTAAAAATATTTTTAGCCCTAAGAAATAGTTATATAAGCAAATCCTTCCTTTGGGAGGTCAGGTTATTATAAAAGATTAAGTTAATTAACTTTATAGAACATTTGTGGAAAGACAATACAAACTTCATTCGGTTTTGATCAGAAAAAAGTGAGTAAACAAAAATCCAGGAGTAAAATTTTTGGAGTTTCCTTTTTTGCAGCCTAGTTAGAACCTGGATGAGGTGAGTGGGCTAAATGATTCGCTGGGTGTTTTTAATTTCTCAGGTAATCTTCTGGATTACTTTATTTTCAAATAGTAGTGCCATGGCCAGAACTCTCCGGCAGATAGTTTCTTGTCCCATTTAATCTAAGTCATTAAAAATCTTACTTTCTAAACATATTCTGCAAGGAGTGATGACAAATAAAAGAAAGGGACAGGCGTGCTGTGAAAAATTAAATTTTTACTTGTAAAACTCTAGGGACATGCTACTAATAAAAACTCATTAATTATTATAATTTCAGGTGGAGTTAAAATAAATAAAATCATGTGTATTTCATCATGTACATACTCCTATGGCTTACATGTAACATTAGCTAGCATGAGAAGAATACATTAGTTTCTGTGCAAAACAAAAAGGGACTGTAATAGGCCCTCTTTTATTTTTTAAAAAAGCTCCTGTTAATAGCAAACAGGTAATCTTTTGTGACAAAACAAAGGTAAGGAATGATTAAGTACCTATATACTCGAGTATAAGCCGGGTTTTTCGGCACAAAATTTGTGCCGAAAAAACCGAACTCGGCACAAATTTTGTGCCGAAAAAGCTCGGCTTATACTCTACTATATACGGTATGTAACAGCAGGTAGAAAACTTTGCAATTTTCTCCTTGGATGGAAATCTACCCCTTACCCCCACTTCTACTTGGGTCTTTCGATTGCCCTTACACTGAAGAGTCATACAAGGAGACCTCTTTTCTCTAGGATTTGTACGTTGGCAATAATTACGTTCACACAGTCCAGCATATCTGTGTTTCAGTCTGAAGTTACTGAAGGTCTGATACTTAAGATATTCTAAAGCAGTCTGAGGCCTCAAGAAAGGTGTAGTTATTGTCTAAGATTCTGTACAAGGTGTACACAGATGTTGCCTCAATGCACACAGATTTTCCTGGCTACTCTGCCTACCCCACGGATTAGCACTTGACTCAAACCCAGCACATATATAAAAACTGGATTCAAAGAACAATAGGGAGTTATATTCAGTCGGTAAAGAGGATGTCTAGGGTTGTTTTAACGGATTTGTGTTGCCAGTACAGGTCTTTATATGATTTTTTTTGGAGGGGGCTGCTTTGTTTTTGTTTTGGATTCAAAAACTTCTCCAGAATTTTAAAAAAGTTAGTTTGGCACTGCTGTGGCATAGCATAATGAATTGACAACATAAAAATGCTGTATTTTATGTGATTATCGCTAAGTACTGCAATGACACTTGATACATAACAATTTTGTAAGATCAACAGGCACGTTTTGGCTTTCTCCTAGGTAATAAATGGTGCTCAGTAAATTATCCTTGTCATGACCTTGTCCCTTTAGTGAGACATTCAAGCCCTCCATAATCAGGTCTGAGTTTTCACTTCAGGAACTGCATTTCTCACTATTCCACCCACCTAACCCCAAATGTTTACAGCTACCTGAATATGCTGGCATGGCTGCAGGCTACCTTCCAGTGTATCTGTAACAGCATTAATACCTCTTCAGGCATGGTGGATTGTTTATATAACTGATTTGTTCCACAAGCTCCTTCATGGAAGGGATTAAAGTTTAATACCAATAACAGTGCCTGGCACATAGTACGTATTAACTGTTTGAAAAAACGACCTTCATAATTAGGAGTCTGTACTGCACTCATCCAACACATACCATGCATGGCATACTGTCTCTCAACATCCAAGGACTACCCCACTTCAATTTTCCTAATGTGGGACCAAGCTTCTACAGGATTTTACATCAAAATATTTCCCTGGCAAATGACATATGCTCCTTTTGGCTGCTCAGAAAGATACAGGCTGTCTAAAGTGGACAGTCATAGGTTGTACTGCCTATCCTTCAAAAGCCTGAGGGGGTACACTCTTGAAATCCATGTCTTCAAAGCCAGGACAGAAAATCGAGAGTCATGAACTGTAGTATAGACCTGGGAAATCTATTTTTTTTTTTTTTTTTTGAGACAGAGCCTCAAGCTGTTGCCCTGGGTAGGTAGAGTGCTGTGGCATCACAGCTCACAGCACCTCCAACTCCAGGGCTCAAGCGATTCTCCTGCCTCCGCCTCCCAAGTAGCTGGGACTACAGGTGCCTGCCTCTATGCCCGGCTATTTTTTGGTTGCAGCCGTCTTTGCTGTTTTGCGGGCCCGGGCTGGATTCAAACCTGCCAACTTGGTGT
>CAUYPK010095693.1:0-10690 GCA_963574355.1 Loris lydekkerianus | reverse complement strand
GTATTTTTTTTTGTTTTTTTTTTTTTAATTTTGTTTATTTTTTTTTTTTTTTGTTTTTTTATTTGTTTGTTTTTTTTTTTTTTTTTTTTTTTTTTTTTTGCAGTTTTTGGCCAGGCCTGAGTTTGAATCCACCACCTCTGGCATATGGGTCTAGCGCCCTACTCCTTTGACCCACAGGCACCGCCAGATTCAGTGTATATTTCTTATACTCAATTTTTATATCATGTAACTTGTACATATACTTTAAAAGGCTTTCACAAATAGGCAAGCAAATTTTTACATTGAAAGCATTACACACAAATGAATATTGAGGGACATTTTATAAAACAGCTGATTATTGCATCACTAAGCAGTGAAGTTTACCTTAAAGAGGGAACCTGACCCAGACCCATGTCCTGAAGTATTTCCCCAATGTTTCCTTTCAGTAGTTTTATGGTTTTAGCTCTTAAATTTAAGTCTTTAATACATTTTTATCTTACTTTTGGGTTTAGCAAGTGATAAGCTTCTAGTACTCCAGCACCATTTATTAAACAATCTGTCCTTTCCCTAATTCATGTTCTTGTCAATTTTGTCAAAGGCAAGTTCACTACAAATACGTGAGTTTATTTCTGAGTTTTCTACTCTGTTCCATTGGAATATGTGTCTAGGTTTATGCCAGTACCATAGTGTTTTATGTGCTAGGGCTTTGTTGCATAATTTGAAGTCAGGTAATATAATTTATACAGTTTTGTTCTTTTTGTCAAAATGGCTTTGGCTATTCTAGGTTTTTGTGATTTATTACAAATATTAATAATTATTTTCTGTTTCTGTAAAGAATGTTATTGGTATTTTTATGGATATTGCATTGAATTTGCAGGTTGCTTTGGGTAGAATGGACATTTTAAGAATATTGATTCTTCAAATCCATAAACATGGAGTATCTTTCCATTTTTTATGTCCTGTTCAATTTCCTTCTTTGGTATTTTATTTTAATTACAGAGATCTTTTACTTCCTTGATTAAGTTTATTCCTGGGAATTTTATTTTATTTGTAGCTACTGTAATGGGAATATTTTCTTATTTTTTCTCTGAGATTATTTATTGTTAGAATAGAGAAATGCTACTATTTCTGGGATATATCTATAGAAATGTTTCATGATTTTTGCATGTTGTTTTTGTATCCTATAATTTTACTGAATTTGTTTATGAATTCTAATATGTTTTTGTAGAGTTTTCATATTCCTCTAAATATAAAATCATATAATTTGCAAGCAAGGATAATTCCAGATTGTATGTCCATTAACTCTTTGTTACATTGCTCTATCTAGACCTTCTAGTTGTATTTTGAATAAAAGTGATGAAAGTGAACATTCTTACCATATCTTAAAGGAAAGACATACGACATCAGCTGTGATTCTATCATATAAGGTATTTGTTATATCTATGTGAGTTCTTTATATAACAAGTTTTATGCATGAGCAACCAAAACAAAATTGGACAAATGGAATCACATCAAACAGAAAAACTTCCACACAGTGAAGGAAATAATCAGCAAAATAAAGAGACAACCCTTGGAATAAAAAAATATATATTTGCAAGCCACAATTCAGGCAAGGAATTAATCAATAGAAAATATAAGGAGCTCCAACAACTCAATAGAAATATATATAATATATTAATATAATTAATTTATTATTATTATTAATTAATATTATTAATTAATATTAATTATATTAATTAATCAATAGAATATATAAGTAGCTTCACAATCCAATAATATTAATTATAACATGATTAGAATTATAATATAATTAAAAATTGGGTGAAGGAGCATTTCTCAAAAGAAGACACAAAAGTAGCCAGCAATTATCTGAAAAAAATGCTCAGTATCATTAATCATTAGAGAAATGCAAAACCAACTAAAAAAAGATATCATCGTACCCAGGTGAAAATGACTTTTATCACTATTATCACAAATGGTGATTAATATGTGGAGAAAGGGGATCCTTATACACTGTTGATGAGGATGTAAACTAGTGCATCCGCTAGAGAGTACAATACTGTGTTATTCAAGTGGATCTATCATATGATACATCAATCCCACTGTATGTATAACATCTATAAAAAAAAATTCAGTATATTGAAAAGATCCATGCACTCCCATGTTTACTTCTACACTATTCCAAATATAGAATCACTTCTGCAAAATAGCCAAAATATAGAATCAACCTAAGTGTCCCTTAGTGGATGAATGGATAAAGAAAATGTAGTACACACACAGTGGAATATTATATACATGCAGAAAATAATGAAATCCTGTTATTGCAATGACATGTGTAGAACTGGATAGCATTGTGTTAAGTGAGATAAGTCAAGCATAGAAGGACACATCTTAAATATTTTTACCAAAAATGTTGGCACTAAATATAAGAACATTTGATCTCATGGAGACAGAATAGAATGATGGTTACTAGAGCCTGGGAGGAGTATGGTGGAGAATGGGGGGGGGGGGAGATAAAGATGGATTGTTTATGGGTGCAAAAATATAGTTAAATAGATAGATTTAAGAATATTTAATAGCACAAAGAGATGGCAATCAATTACAAATTATGGTATACTTCAAAATAAGTCAAAGAGTGGAATTGGAATGTATCAAACACAAAGAAATGAAAAATGCCTAAGGTGGTGGACACCCATTATACTTATTTGATTAATACACATTGTAAAGACTGTACAAAACATCATATGTACCCTATAACTTTAAAGCTAATTTAAAAAGAAGGAAATTGGAATCTGGTATAGCCCAGAGGATCATGAAATTTGGGGGATGAAATGTAGTGGTACCATGAATAAGACTCTGGAACAGAAAAGAAGATAGTTAAAAGATGTTTAAAAACTGTATACATTGGCTCGGTGCCTGTGGCTCAAGTGGCTAAGGCACCAGCCACATACACCTGAGCTGGCGGTTTGAATTCAGCCTGGGCCCACCAAACCATGATGGCTGCAACCAAAGAATAGCCAGGCATTGTGTCAGGTGCCTGGAGTCCCAGCTACGTGGGAGGTGGAGGCAGGAGAATCGCGTGAGCCCGGGAGTTGGAGGTTGCTGTGAGCTGTGATGCCACAGCACTCTACCCAGGGTGAAAGCTTGAGGCTCTGTCTCAAAACAAAACAAAACTGTATACATAATGGAATTAAGTTAACAATAACATGACAATATTGGATCATTAATTGTGGCAATGTATCATGTTAATGTAAGATGTTAAAAATAGAAGACTCTAGGTATGGAGCATATGAGAACTCTATACTATCTTTACAATATTTTTGCAAATATAAAACTGTTTTTAAAAATTAAAAAAAACTCTGACATCAGTATAATCCCTAAGAAACATAGAAACCAAGGACAAATACATGCTCTGAATAACATAATACTGCTTTGTACATTTTCCAAAATATTTATAACAAAGAAATATGTACTGTGAACGTGACTTTCTTTAAAAACAGAAACATATGTTTGAATATGGTGAGATGAGCACACATGATTTTTTTCTCTTCTGAAAAGCTGTAGAAATGAGAGTATAGAATTAGAAATGCAATTATATTCACTAAATACTACTGGGGAAAGGAAGGATTCTCTGTGAACTAAGTATTATAATGAAACTTCCAAAAGAATAAAGACAGTGGGAATCATTGTGATATTCTAAACAGATACCTCAGATTTGAAAGGGCCACGGTTCAGAAACATATAGATAAATTTTTCAGAGTGAATCATGATTTATTGCAGAGACCTTACTGCTTAGTTGCTGACAGTGTCAAAAAGAAAGTAGGATTGGAAAATAAAGTGGAAAAAAGAAAGTCTTCCAAATGTCTGTACTATTAGGATATCCTCGACATCACTTTTTTCTTCTCTACTTGTACAGTGGTATATTTTCATAATCTGATGACAGACAAAATCCTTTACACAATCTTTCTTAGGATGTTAGAGCTGCCAGGGTGAAAGTTTACAATATGAGACAAAGACCCTCTATGTTTGGCTATCAATGGTTTGGGATGGAGATGTGAAAGAAGTAGTCACCCTTCTTAATTCTCATCTATTCATCAGAAATTTAAAATTTCCAGTCAAAATATAACAACTGTATACAAAAAAACTACAATAAGTCCTCATTTAAACAATAGGTTATTACCAGCTGTGAAGACCCATCTATGAAAATCAACTTCTGATTTTATTGATGAATAACAGGAATGAAACTAAGAAGAAACAATTGTAGGATCTAAAGAAAAGTTTTGGTGGGAATCAAATTTGAAAAACAGGAACAGAATAAAAATAATGAGTTTATAAAATACATAAATACATTGATGAGATAAAAATTTAAAAACTCTGAAAGAAATCATAACGTTTAAAAATTTCCCATGGTAATTGTTTTTTAAAAAGAGAAAAAATAAAAATTGGGAGCAAAGTTAATAGCCAAGTAGGTAACTCCAAAAAGATCCACATACACAAAACAGTAGTAAGGAAGCAAAAATAGGGAGAAAATGCATGGAACAAAAACCACCGACTAGAATATTTTGTGTCAGTTTTGAATGTACGCTGGTTTCCAAAAAGTAAGAACCCTTTCAGCAATTAACCATGGAAACATGACATGAAAATTCCTTAGTGATGGTTAATGATTAAAATAAATATTTTATATTAAAACAGACAAAGCCTAAACTAAATTTTCCATTATTATTAATATCAAATATAGAACATTTAAATCCCAAGCAATTTTATTGTTTTGGAAGATGACCCTAGATCCACATGTATACTGATTTTCTAAAAAAGCATTAACCTCGTTACTTCTGATCAAATGGTTCAAATATTACAATAAAGAAGGACTAACAGTTTGTGATAGTGTTATAGCTCCTGATTATGATTTTGTTTAATGATATGACCACATATAATCAGTCCTCTGTATTTGTGGGGGATTATTTCCACAACCTTCAGCAGATACCAAAATTCATGGATATAACCAATGCATAGCCTGTATACATTAAGTCTTTTCTAGATTACTTATAATAAGTAATTCAATGTAAATAGTATGTACATAGTTATTATACTATATTGTTTAGGAAATAAGGACAAGAAGGATAGTCTATATACACTTTCAATACAGATAGAAATATTTTTTTTCAAACTCAGTTGATTCTACATCGAAAAATCCTTGGATAACAAGGATGGACTATATGTTCATTTATAAAAATAAAGAGGATATTTAGCAAAAATTGTAAATATGTATGTATATAATAAAATATAATATATATGACTATATACAGAAGATGTCAAATAATATGTGTACACATTTTGGGAAAGAAAAGTCTATTAAAATTATAACTACATATATATAAATATATATACCAACAACAGAAGATGAATACAAGTTACACTGAGAAACTCTTGTAATTGTAGAAGTCAAAGGTGGCTTGAGAATGGCAAAGCCTTGGATAATGCAGATTCTATTTATCTAAGAATTCATATATAATACAATCTCTGTACGCTGACCACCCAAGGGACTGTAACAAACTAGTCTGTACTGAGGTGGTCACAATAAGGAGCTAGGCCTATCCTGTACAGAGACATACATGTGGCGCATGTCTGGTCTGTGAAAATTAGGTCAATTTAAGGAGGCGGTTGATGTAGGGAGGTGGTCAACTAAGGAGGTTCTACTGTATAATGCTACAGAGTGTAATTACTCTATTTGTGATCATAACATCTGCAACCATATCTCTGAATCAAGTTATATAACAAAACGTAATTTTAGTGTAGCATTATTTGAAGAATTCACATAAATGAGAGAGGGTGTGAAAAGTTCCTTTGCTAGATATCCAATACAGATTTCTTTGAAAATATATGAAAATATATGTAAAAGGCAGGTCTATACTCTCATCTTTCTATATTCTAACTTTAAAACACCAAACTAAAACTATTTAAAGGACTCATGTCATAATGACCACTTTGAACTATCAAGTGAACTAATATTTTAGATCTCTGAAAACCCAAAGTGACAGTGTTTTTCCAGCAAATATAACCTATTTGTGCATATATCTCACTTACAAAGCTGTTCTCCTTTAAGGTTATGCCAGGAAAATATTTTTCTCTGGACTTAGTCACGTTTTCACAGTGGCAAAGTAAAATGATAACCAATTTAACACTTTCTTTAATTATGTTTACAAATACTGTCTAATAAACACTCATTTTTATATGTGAAATGAAGATATCATTTCTAAAAATTATTTGAAAAATTATTTTCAAGAGAAATGAAGTGTTTTGAGAAACTTGTTTTCTTGCTTTCTGGTCTCTGGTATCAATCCTGATACACATGTTTATATTCAAAATATCTCTGTAACATAAAATATCTACTTGGTCTAGATAGCACCATCTTTATGAACCTCTTGCTAACAGAAATTTAGCAAGATCTGTTTTGGATGTTGAGACCAATAATACCACCTACAGGTGGCATGGAGAGGTCACAAATAGATTTATTTACTCACATTATGAGATTTTCTCGAGAGAACGAGAAAGCTTCCAAGCAGATCTGACAGTGGCTTAAATAAGCAGAGAAAAGAGACTGACGTGGCTGGCGTGAGGGTCCTGCATGAGTGGGGCGTGGGCAGGTGGTGATGGCGGTGCAGAGAGCAGAAGGGGGACAACACAGACTTTCTTCTCTGCTCGCTTTGCTTTGGATCAGAAGGGGAGCAGGGAGGAGGGTTGAGGCTTAAAAACTATCAGCCTTCAAACATCAAAAATGTAAAAAGACCTGAGCTCGTTAGGTTAAATGGAATAAGCCAGACACAGAAAGAAAATAATGCATGTTCTCATTCATATATGAGAGAGTAGATATCATGAAGATAGAGAGAAGACTGGTGTTTATAGAGGCAGCAGAAAATGAGGGATGAATAGATGTTTATTGATGGGTGTAAAAATTCAGCTAGATATATTTTCCATCTTCAAAAATCAATAATTTGATTTTAAGATATCAACATTATTTGGATTTTAGGGTTATTTTGCAATTTACTTATTTTGTGTTATAAATGGCAAGTCTTGATTTTAGATAGTTGACGATGCACCTCTGTCAAGAGCCTCTGAGGGAAGTTTTTTTCCAAGTTAGTAGCATTCCTCCCAGAAATAATGTTAAGACACATAATGTAAGGCAAGGAAGCAAAACCTTTACTTAAAAGCACAGCTTTGAGTACAGGTTTGAAAAGTACAGCTTCCATGAGAGGTGTGGACTTAGATCTTCTGTATTCTTAATAATTGATGGGAAGAGTATTCAAGGCCAAGGGTTGGCTTTTATATACTAAAATTTGGGGTAGTAATTCTTTGAAGTAGTTTTCCTCTCATGTTAATACTTTATATCATTATTTCAGAACTACGATGGTGATTTCAAGGGTAGAGAAATTATACAATGACAATGTAAATGATACCATAACTAGCCAAAATTTATGTGAATGGCAGAGATAACTGACAAGTAGGTCAAGGCTGGGTTTTGTCAGTCCCTCTAGTTAATGTTTGCTTAAGAGTTGTTTATTTTAACATCAGATCTTCAAGTGCATGCATTTGGTTTCAGTTCTTTCTCCTAGTCTCCTGCTCTAACACTTACATGTTGTTCCAAACTTTATTTTTTGGGTGTTAGCCTGACCTAATAAGGACTATTTTATATACATTTTGATAACAAAAGTTCATAATGGAATTAATTAAAACCAATAGTATCTTTTTCCCTACTGCACAAATAATAAGCTACATCAGAAAATGGTAGTAGTTATGGAGGTATAAATATTTCTCTCAGGACTCAGAGATTTCCAATAAGTTAAGGAAAACTTGATTATTAGCATAATTGATATTTCAGCCCTCCAATTTCTATCCTACGTCTGTGGGCAAAAGTTCTAGGCATAGAAGTTTGGGGTTATGCCTTTTTTAAAGTGTTCTGTCATGTATTCCTGATACTACGTCTGCTAAGAAAGTTTGGAGTCAGTAACATTCAATCCTAAAGTAATAACTTAAAAGTTGGAGCACATTATAAATACAAGATGCAAATGCGTGCAAAAACTGCATTTGTTATTTAGCAATCTTTGCCATTTTGTGGTTCTATATTCATAATATAAACGATAAGTCAGCATGATAGACTTAAGTGTTCTTAATGAAGTGTCATTTAAGAAGTGAGAAGGTAGATGAGGACTGTGCCAAACTACTTATTCTGATACAGGTAGGGTGGCGCCCCAGGCAGTGCAGCCGAAGCTGAGGGAAGGACCTGCAGTCTGTGCCCTGGGGATGTTGGTGCATGGCAGAGGACAGAGGAACCAGCAGGTTGAAGTGTGCAAGGTCTGCAGAAAGCTCCAGTGCCTGGAAGGGGCGGACAACTCCTGTAGGGACACCTCCAGATTGCCAGCTCAGGGAGCACCAAGATGTCTCCCCCACCCCACCCCTGCCTTTGTCTCTCTCCCCTTGCACTTGTAGCTGAACAAGGAGTCCCCCACTTCCCTGGCCTGGTCCATTTCATGTAAGTATTCTAGGCCCGGGAATAGAAGAGATTGTATCCATTCATTTGTTGGCTATATATATACCCCTAAGACCCAGGGGGAGATTTTTTCTGACTTGAGTTTTTCCCTCTGCCAGAAGCTCTGGTGCTTTCTCTATATTCTTTTCTGTAAAATAAATCCTATCTTACCTCAGATCTGTGGTCCCTAGATTCATTCTTCCAATCCCAGAGACCAAGGACCTACTGAAGAAGATAATCCGGTAACATATTTATCACAGGAACTGAACCTGAATGTAACTACTAACCCAAATTAGACAGCTAATTCCATCTATAGTGCTCCCATTCTCTTTCTCTGAACATAAAAAGACTCTTTTTATAGGAGCAATCTCAGATAATTTGTTTATATCTATGTTCCAGCCCTTTATTACAGCTGACAATCAGAACTCTATAAGGAAGACCTGGAAATGCCAAATGGCCACAGGAGTGGCTGCCTCTAAGGTGTGACTGCTGTGTCAGAGTCTGATGAGATTACTCTCCATTTAGAGCTGGGTCATTAGAAACAGCCCCAAGGAACCAGATAACGACAAATTGTCTTCATTAGAAATTATCCTCAACTCTGGGTGAAAATACTAGTTTATATTAAATTCATCACATTAGCTGGAATCTATTTTTTAATGTCACTAAAGAAATTGGTGTTTCCTAAGGCAGAAACTTGTTAAATAGAAAAATAGTTATAGACCTCCTCTAGTTCTTGACGCTTTTCACGGCAGTTGTAAGAAAAACTCAGCTCTATTTTGTTTTGCTTTGCTTTCTAAGCAAAATTGTAATCGTTTCTGGAGCCTGCTTTACTGAAATCAGAAGTCACTTTCAACTTCTTTTTAGCAGGATTTTTCAGCCTAATAATGTATTTTGTTTTGACTCTGATTCCTTCAGGTTCTTGCAGACTCCTGTTACTTTTAAAGACTACAATGTAAGTTTTGTTTGGGGACAAGTTATTTCCAGATATTTGCTTGGTGTTTAATGGGAAGACTCAGGAGGGTCAGCCATCTGGGAGGCAATAGGAAGGAACCATATGTCCAAACTAATTAGAACAATTGTTTCTGTTCTAAGAGTTTGGTAGACTTGATTGTTTATTCTGTATGAGAAAGAAAGAGCTATAACAGACTAGTGGTGGATAACTATTTCCTCATTTATACAGAAAAATAGAAATTAATTGGTGCCTAAAACACCCCCAAAGTCATTTTATACGTAGGACAAGCACAATGTAAGTTTTCTTTAAAGGCACACAATAGTTTTAGATAAAAATTTGAGTCGTTAATTAAATAAGTATTGGATTAGAGTGGTTAAAAAGAGGGTTTTGGAAAAAAACAAAATTACATAAAATTTCAAGTCAAATTCAAATCTTTAGCAAATCTCTAGAGCAATAAATCAAACTATTAGTTGTATTAGATACTTGTCCTAATAATTAAGTCCTTTAAATTCTTAAAATATTTTTAATATTTAGAACATATAGTTGAACCTAACAAAATAATTGCAGTTGTTGTTAAATGTTTTAATATCATAAGTTGTTGACTTTTATTCAGAATGCTGATAGAGTTTAGGAATGTTAAGGTGTGCTGTGAAATTTATTCAACTGTTCAAGGGGAATTCAAAATTAGATGTACATTTTACCTATAGTATATCCTGTTTACATTATACTACTTGGAAGACACTAAACCAGTTTACATTTTACTTTGTTCAAATTATTTAAAAATTTAATTTGACTAATTAAATGCATGAGACCTTGGAAATATAATATTTAAATATGAAGCTGTAAAAAAAAAACAATAATTTATAAGATATTGAACTTACTGTTCTCACCTAGATTCTTCTGTTTATATATGAAATATATGAACCTGCACTCTCTTAAGACTTTTTCAGATTTCAGGTGGTAAAACTAATTATATATCTATCATTTAGTCTTTCCAAGAACTAATTAATTAAGAATAGAGTCATATTATGACTTCAAATTGTTGACTGCATTATTTGGTGTTTTATTTTTAATTATTTTTTATTATTAAATCATAGCTGTGTACATTAATGCAATCATGGGGCACCATACACTGGTTTTATAAACAGTTTGACACATTTTCATCACACTGGTTAAGATAGCCTTCCTAGCATTTTCTTAGTTATTGCATTAAGACATTTATATTCTACATTTAC